>FIZR01019054.1:0-17164 GCA_900060175.1 Ferrisia virgata | reverse complement strand
TCACACAAAAATAACCCATAGCCATCTATATCTACGAGCCCCCAAACCTATGTGTCAGTTTTGCAACTACGAGCCCATCACCACCCAACACCTCCTATTCCTCTGCCCCAACTTGAAACAAAAAAGACAAACCTAAAACATTGCTGAAAACACCCACTCCATTCCAGATTGCTCCACAATCTTGCAAAAAATCCTGCTCTTAATAAAAGAACTTGACCTCCAACACCAAATTCAAGTCCTAACTTTTCTGACCCCTTTTAAACCCTGGGCGTAAAAATCTCAGCAATTATTAACGCCCAGGATAAAAAAAAATAAATTAACATTGGGGTATTAAACAAATACTTTGTCAAATATCCTCATAATACCAGCAGAAGATTCAACTAAATACATAAGAGGTTCGGTAAATATTGTTGCTATGAAATAAGCTGCTGGTCATTATTTTTGGTAATGAGCTCAAAATGGAATATGATTTTAAATATATTTGTAGAAATATACTGAATTTTGATGGGATAACATCTACTTGTATCCCATTTCAATGGTTAGTAGGATGCACTATTTCGCCCAGGATATTAAAAAAAAAAAAAAAAAAAACATTAAAAAAAAATAGTTCTGCAGTCTAAATTTCTCCTGGTCAAAGTTATAGGTGGAAAAAAAATCGCTCCCAGTGATCGAGTGAAATTTTCAATCATCACGAATTAAACTACTCGTCGAATTGGAAACTTGCATTCCAGATACGAAAACGTGTGTTCTTTTCGACAAGCCAAAAAATATGAGTCGTTCGCCAATCTTCCGAGGAACTTCAAGTCGCACTCGAGATCACGCCACGCGAATTTAAAACGAACGTACCATGTTATGTGGTACCATCGAGTACAACACAACTCGAATAAAAACTGTTCGATCGTTCGCATTCGTAAATTGAACGATTAAATTTTCGAAATCACCGCAGAAACTTTTTTATTTTTCAACAATATTTAAATGTAGTACGAACAACACGCGGTAAGACCTATAATAAGCGTTCGTCGCGCGTTGTTTTCAATACTATCAAAGCAGAGTTGATATTTCCGCCACGTAAATAGCAAATTTCCACATCGAGTGCCTGGGTACCGGAGACTCGACGCACTTAGGAGGGCAGGAAAAAGAGCAAATATTTAGGAAAACGAAAAAAATACTGACAAAAACACTCGAAACTGTCGGAATTGTGTCGTTTGATATTCGCAGAATCGTACATAATTTACAGCGTTGAGAAATTATCACAAGAGCACTTTCGAATTGTCGAGTGAAGAAAAATTTTTTCGACTCGAATCAAATTCGAGGAATCTAGCCGAAGTCCTCGTCGTCGCCGATGTCAAATGATAAAATCACATTCCAAGTTTCGAAATGCAAATCGAGTCGCAAATGGAGGGAAAAAATTTTCAACGGCATTGCGCATTCGACTCGTATCTACGTATCGATTTGTCGTTCACATTATTCGTTTAGCTACCCATATAATATAGGTACATGGCGGCAACGCATAACATAACATAACATAACATAACATAACATAACATAACATATTATTTTTCTAATGACGCTACCCATCGATCTTCGCATTATATACGTACGTAGATAGGTATTATAATAGGTACTTACTCTTCTAAATCGTCTCATTTCTATAGGTAGGTCTAGGTACCTACCGAGCCTATCTCTACCTACGCCCAGTAGCAAGTAGATTGATGTACGATATACATTCGTACATCAATCTGGATGATGGTTATTCTACATACGTAGTTGGTACTGGTAGTTAATTATCATTAATTGGTTATTACTAGAAGATTACGAGAGAAGGCATTTCCCATCTGATCTGTTTGGTTTCGGCGTCGTCTGGATTTGATGTAATGAGAATGAGTAAAGCTAACAATATACGAATCGGCTGAATCAGAATTTCACTATGCCTTCGTTGTGTTGCCAGCCACGCTTGTATACCCATTAATGAAAATCTGAAATATCGATCCACTTAAAATGTACGGAATCGTACATGGCAAAGACTTTTGAGGCTTGGGAAGCTGCACTTCTGCTACGATGCTTTCTGGCTCAGCTCGGATGCCGGCCTTTTAGGTTATTTCAGATATTGTTTTATCCACCAAAGACTAACGAATTGCGTTTCTGTCTTCTTTTATGTTACGCAGGATCCCTGGAAACCGGAGGCGTTTCTGCCAACTCGGCCGAAGACGATTTGGAACTAAAACTCGAAGACACTGAGACGAAAATCGAAGTCGAATCGCTGAATGACAGTCCGTCGAAGGCATCGCACGACGACGACGACATCAGCTGCGCCAGCACCATTACCATGTACCCGAATACGCCGCAGTCGACCACCAACAACGGTAAGCTAAACTATCGCGGTATTTTCACAACGTCCAGCTCGAACTCGGTGCAGGTGGGCAGCGCCAGTTTGCCATCGCCCAATTCGACCAGCTCCAGCAACAGTCACTGGTTATTGCCTAGTCCCGATAAGAATATATTTCCTCCGCTGTTCGGACTGCTGCAGCAATCTCAACAGTCGGCTGCCAGCCAACCGTCGCAGCATCAATCATACCCATCCGCCAGTTCTAGTCCATCGACAGTCGGACCGCAAGGGCAACAGTACGACGACAGATCTCAGCAACAAGTCGAATTACTAGGTCTAAGCATCGAATGCGGAGGCCCCGGTGCTGGTGGCGGAGGCCCCGGTAGCGGCCCCGGATCCAACACAACCGCCAACGTATCCATCAAGCAACCGCCGTCCTACAGCAGCTGCAGTGGCGGCTCCGCTAACGATCAGGAACTAATCTACTCCAGAGTGAGCCAGTCGCTGGTGCAAAATTCACCCGTACAGAAATACCAATGGATGGACTCGCCGGCCGAGTACGCGTCCAGTTCGCCATTAGGAATGGCCGGCCCATCCGGCATCGTTATACCCAAACAAGAGCCAAACTACGGCTCTCCGGTGGCCGGCTGTAGCGGTATAAACGTCGTCGATATACAACCGACCGGACCCGGCACCGGTACGCCCGCCTACGTACAGCTCGCCGAATACGACACGTCTACCAGCAAAGGTCACGAAATTCTGCAACAAGCCTACCAACAGTCGCCTTTGCCTTTGAAACTGGTACCAGTCAAGCCGCGCAAATATCCGAATCGACCCAGCAAAACGCCCGTTCACGAGCGTCCGTATCGTTGCCCGGTCGAGAACTGCGACCGACGCTTTTCGCGCAGCGACGAACTCACCAGACATATTCGCATCCATACCGGTCAAAAGCCATTCCAGTGCCGTATCTGCATGCGTTCGTTTTCCCGTTCCGATCATCTTACCACGCACATACGAACGCATACCGGCGAAAAGCCGTTCTCTTGCGACATCTGCGGACGTAAGTTCGCCCGCAGCGACGAGAAAAAAAGACACGCCAAAGTACACCTTAAACAGAAATCCAAAAAAGAAACCAAAATGGCCGCCGTGCTCGCTCAACAGCAACAGCAACAATCCAGTCAGCAGTCTTCGTCCTCCTCATCTTCTTCGCAACAGCAACACCTATCTTCGCAGCAGCAAATACATTCGCCGGCCGGCACGCCGACTCCGCAACACGTTCAGCACCATCAGCATCCGCATTCTCATTCGCATTCGCACCACCATCATCATCATCATCCGCATCACACCAATCTGCACAATCAAGGTACCGCAACACCTATTCACCATAGCGACGATTCGTTAACCTTAACCGTCGTTACAACTTCGATTTAGAAAATTTTCCTCATTTTTTTTTAGCGCGTGTTTTCTTCTTTCCTTTTTTTTTCAAAAAAAAAAAAAAAAAACTAATTTTAAACGAAGAAAACATTTTTGTTTTTCATTTTCGTATAAACGAGTTTTTTCCTCGTGTTTTTTTGTGTTTCTTTTTTCTCTCTTCTATTTTTTTTTCTTACTTTGTCGTCTGTGATTGTTTTCTTTTCTTTTCTTTCTTTCTTTCTTTCTTTTTTTTTTTTTGTCTCTTTGTTACATTATGCGTTAGTTATACTCGTATGTATGACATTTACATACCTACCTAATATACTGTGCCATTATCATATACGAACGATACAGGTATATGAATGTGTAAGATGTAAGATTTATTTTATTTTACCCTTTTTGTTTTTGTCTTCTATCCTCATGCCACTCCCTCCTCCAATATCGTGTTCAAGACTGGGTAATTCGGTAATGGATTCTAGGAAAATTACACTGTTTTTTTGAATTTATCATTATACATACCTATAGTATGTCTACGCTTATGCGCGCGCAGTCTTTACATCTGAAAAAAAAACAAAATGGCAGGAAAATTTTTCATGAGTGAATATCATTTATGTTTACCACTGCTCTAAACGATGGTTCAGGTTTGTCAAATGTTTGCCATTTGCAACTGAAGTTCCTCGCCTTAAATAAACCATTTAATGCAACTTTCTTCCAATTTCTTGCTATCCCATGCGAAAAAATACCATTGGTACTTGTCGAAAATATCACCGGTAAGCAAAGGCATAATGCGCTCACATCCGCTGATAACTGGTGAAAAACCATCTCTGTTTGCAGAAAATCCAGTGGTGCTCATTTCGTTACCAGTTGGCATATCTCTCGTTGCAGTTAGTTACCAACGGTATATTTTTGGTTGCGGTTGATTACCTGAGATATACCTCTGGTTGGTTACCAGTGATATATCTCTGGTCGCAGTTGATTACTGGAGATATGCCTCTGGTTGGTTACCGGTGGTATATCTATGGTTGGTTATTGATATCTCTGGTCACAGTTGATTACTGGAGATATGCCTCTGGTTGGTTACCGGTGGTATATCTGTGGTTAGTTATTGACAGTATATCTCTGGTTGCGGTTGGTTACCAGTGATATATCTCTGGTCGCAGTTGATTATCAGAGATATGCCTCTGGTTGGTTACTAGTGGTATATCTGTGGTTAGTTATTGATGGTATATCTCTGGTTGCGGTTGGTTACCAGTGATATATCTTTGGTCGCAGTTGATTATCAGAGATATGCCTCTGGTTGGTTACTAGTGGTATATCTGTGGTTAGTTATTGACAGTATATCTCTGGTTGGTTACCATTTTTTTCGCATGGGTATAATAGGGCATAACATTTCAAAACTCTTGACGGGTAGAAAATTGAAAATTGTTGACACTTCGACATAAAGATAAACCTCTTCTGCCATATGGAAAATCGATCTTCGGATACATTATTATCTCTGTAGAGAGCGCTGTTAATTAGTTTTCGTTGGAAAAGAAACTCATTAGTTTGAAGTTATTTTTTCTTAAAGCAAAAGTGATACATTGATTGAAAAATTCGTCGCCTACTTCGGCAACAAAGCACCTGGTTCTCAAATGAATTACATGTATTTCATTCATAGGCGATCAAACCAAAATTCACTAGATGGCGTTGCATTCTGTAATAGTCTATATACGGTTCCATTTATTAGATTTTTCTTCTCAGTTATCTCACAAGAGATCAAAATGAAAAACAGGACAGGAATTTGGTCCGCACACCGTACAGATACTTTTTGATTCAAAATCAGAGCTCTTCCTAAATCTGTACAGCAGCAAATACTTTTCAATTATCATGTTTTTCTCCGGCGATCTTTGCCGTTAGCTTCAGCTATGCCTAAATTTTCATTTCGGATTGAGATGAATACTACATTTTGTCGGGCTTCCTTGGTTAAGTAAAAAAAAGAAAAAAACACCATTCGAACATTACTAGAAACAAAATCAATATCTCGGCGATGTAATATTGTCCAAAAATTTCACGCTTTTGAAAAGAAAAATAATTTCCAAGTATAGGAATCCGTTGCTGTATATCGTGTTCAAAAGGTACCTTTACTATGTATTTATATTACGCATTTTCAGCGTAATAATCTTATATATATATATAAATTTATACCGTTGAACAATTTTTACTACCTATGTTAAGAATTTTCGCCATACTGGTCGCATTTGCGTTAGCTCAAATTTCTACCATTGTAGATAGATTACATACATAGTATATGATATAATATACGTACATATAAATATTTTTAAATTTTAATTGTCAATATCTGCGTTTTTTTTTTTTTGCTGCAAAGGGAAGAAACTTCGTTACAACTTTCGAAATAAATTTGTCGTTTTTTTATTTATGTTTTTGTTTTTTGATGTCTGTATCAAGTTGGTACGTGTTTCATTTAAATAATATGAATATGTACTTATTTGTACTCGTACTTTGAGTCGTTCGTATGCATAAATCTTACGTCTTTTTTTCATTTCTCCATTAGCTTTTCAATTTCATAACATTATCACGCACTAACTTCTTATTACTTTTTTGTCTCTCTTATTTAATTTTTTTTTTTTTTTCGAAAAAAAACTCATGTTCCTTTTTTTGTTTTTTTAAATTTTACGAGTACCTATTGAATTTTTTTCACTCTTAAGAAACGTATGTTAGATTACGAATAACTGTTTACAACTACAACATATTTACATAGGTACAACTTTTTTTTTTCTTTTTCAAATGTAAATAAGCATTTTGTACAGCATTTTGGCTTCTATAGGAAATTATTGTTTTCGTGCTTTGCAAACAGTTCCAATTTCAATACCTCTACGTCAGCGCACATTCCTTCGTTAATTTCTTTGTTTTCTTTTTAATCCACTTAAATATGTCTTACTTCATAAATATTGAAAACATGTTATGTACATACGTGTACAGTGTGTCGTATATTTTAAGAAATTTTTGTTTTTGTTTCGCCGCTTTTTCTTTTTTTTTTTAATTGTTGTTGTTTTTTCATGTTTAAACCTTTTCTTTGTTTTTAATCCTAACAATTTTTTTTAACAAACATGTTTAAGGTGCATTATATAGATGAAAAAAAAAAAAAAAAAAAAAAAAAAAAAAAAAAAAAAAATCAAAGAAACCATAGAGTACATAGACAAATACTTCGCTACATATCTAAATTACAGTAAAAATCTCCAGTATCTAAATTTACTTCCATGAGAAAAAAAAATTCTCGCATTTATAGGCGCATAAAATAATAATATAGGCCTACCTAGTACGCGGGTACCGACATATTATATTTCGTTCTATTTTCTTTATTTGGCTCGCCAAAATACACGCGTACGTACGCAAAATCGTATAAAAAGTAAAAAAGATAATAATAATAAAAATACGAGGATTATACCTACATTTCGCTACAGAAAAAAAAAAAATATTTTTGGATTTTACTACCATCAGAGATTTGTTATTGAATTTTAACGCAAGATCTTGTAATATTAAAGTATTATTTACTCTACCGTATTAAATTGGGTTAGTTTTTTCTATTATTATACAACGATTGGGCTCCATGCCATTCAGTAATTCCCAACTTTTTTTTTACAATTTTTTTCTCTTTTCTCCCTATCCCTCCTTCTCTCTCTCTCTTTCTTTCTACTGTAGTTCCAATCGTAAAAATATCGTATATCAAAAATAAGAATCAAGTTACCATTTTTTTTCTTTCTTTTTGTGTTTATTTTGTTTAATCGCGTATACCAATATTAAGAAAGGAAAAAAAAATCAAAATTTCATCGTTATGACATTTTCTCGATTATACTAGAAAGTGTACCTATTCTTTATCTAAAATACCGGCGTATACAAATTATTTCGTTCTATGTTTATTCGTTTATTTTAAAAATAAAAAAATGATCTCATTTTTGTATTTTCAGTCTCTTATTTTTTTTTTTGTTTTTTAACTTTAGCTGAGTTTTTATTTTTTTATTTTATTTATTTATTTATTCGATTTTTTTTTTCTTAGAAAAATGGAGAAAGAAACTTTTGTTGTTGAAAAAAATTTTTGAATTGGTGTCTATTTCTTTTTTCCCTCTTTTTTTTTTAGCCAATTGTATGTAACAAAATTAATTTTAAAAAAGATTAACTTCAAACACGTTTGTACAGTATTTTTTTTTTCTTTTTCTTACATAAAAACGTAAAAAAGACTACTACCAAGTTATCTTTCTAATAAAAATTCATCTTTTGTACTATCGCTGCGTATTTTAATTTATTTGTTTTATGTATTTGTGTTATTTAAAAAAATGATTAACGTTACAATAAATGTAATAAAAAATTCAAATTTATCGTTATTTCCTACATAAAGTACGAGTTTTTCGATATTGAGCGAAAATATTGGACAGTAACGTTTTAGTAAAGGAATATCTCTGGTATGGGTTACTATTCGACCGTAACGAACGAATGAGAAGGTAAGAGAACAAGCTTGCTAAGCCGTGTTGATTTTGAGTGAGATCAGTTCTATAATTATGCAAATTACAATATAATATGGCCACTTATCGAAGAAAGAAAACATCATCGGTACATTCGATTTCAAATAATTCAAATCATTCGAGTAAGCAAAAGATAACTAAGGTAGAGTCGTACAACTTGACAGCAACAAGTACGACAGGCACTAATCGTCCAACATGGAATCGATGTTTGTTGCTGTAAATTACCTACCAAAACTGCAATGAAATGAATGAATTAAACCAGTAAGTATACAGACACCTAAGTAAGTGAATATTAATGTTCCTTTGGCTGGAAATTGTTTTCTGGATTTATATTTTTAATTTTAATGAAAATTTTAGAAGGTAAGTACACAATCTGATACTTTTTTTTTCAAGTTTCAAGAATAAAGGAAAAAAAATCACCGCAAAGCGATGCTATTTTCCTAATCAGTAGTAAGAGTATGGGGAGAGTGTAATGGGACGAAACAGTCGACACCACCATACACTTCTAGAACCTATACTAAATCAACATACCAAATTTCAACTACCTAACCAAGTTGGAGGGGAGGGGGAGATATGCGAGGAACAAACTCAAAAAATTACGAAGAACTACAAAAAAAAAATATATTTTCAGGGCAGCAAGGAGGTGCAATTGGGATAAAAAGTCGAAACCACCAAAAGGCACATCTAGAACCTATACTAAATCAACATACCAAATTTCAACTACCTAACCAAGTTGGAGGGGAGGGGGAGATATGCGAGGAACAAACTCAAAAAATTACGAAGAACTACAAAAAAAAAATATATTTTCAGGGCAGCAAGGAGGTGCAATTGGGATAAAAAGTCGAAACCACCAAAAGGCACATCTAGAACCTATACTAAATCAACATACCAAATTTCAACTTCCTAACCAAGTTGGAGGGGAGGGGGAGATATGCGAGGAACAAACTCAAAAAATCACGAAGAACTACAAAAAAAAAAAAAATTTTCAGGGCAGCAAGGAGGTGCAATTGGGATAAAAAGTCGAAACCACCAAAAGGCACATCTTGAACCTATGCTAAATCCACATAACAAATTTCATCTTCCAAGTTCAATTTGGAGACGAACTATGCGAGGAACAAACTCGAAAAATAAGGAAAATCCACCAAAAAACTACATAAAGGCACATCTAGGGCTCTTACTAAATGTAGGTACATATCAAATTTCAACTTTCTAGCTCAATTCGGTGAGAAGATAGGGGAGAAACAACTCTTTTTGAAGGTCAAAAAAGGGGAAAACCCCAAATCTCCCCTCCTAATTGACTTAGGGAGATTGATTTTTGGATATGTTACGCAACTTTTGATTTTCCATTAATTGGCTTAAAAAGGGGCAATTTTTGCGTTTCTGAACCCACAGCACCCCCTCCCCAAAATTGGGGCATAACTGAATTTTGACCCAAGTTCATTCCCACTCATATACCAATATTTCATCCACCGCCAAAGTGAGCCGATTAACCGAATCAGAGCAATTTTGGTCGGTATCAAGTAGAGTAAATAATTTTAATGTTTGGGAAAAAAATATTAATAAAAAAAAAATACATTTGACGTGGCCAAAAAGTGTCTTAATGGTCTTCTAGGATCCCAAAACGGATTTTGTTGATATTCCTTCCCTCAACCAGCGTAGGTCGATATACTGTAACAGCCTGGTTTTCATTGATAATATGACACATAAAATCAAACTAAAATGGATACACACTGCTATGCAAATTCCGTAAGAGTTTTGCACCAAAAAAAGTAAATTCCTGGTGAGACGAACCTCTCTCTTCCTTCACTTGCGTTAGACAAAAATCTCATGTCTGTAGAAACCTCTCAAACACTCAAACTTCATTCTAAGGTTCAAAATAGGCTGGTGATGGATAACAATACGTACAGATTCATATTTTTAAATAAAAACGATCAACGTTGCATAGGTTTGCAGGTATCAATTCTGAAGAGACAGATTAATATTGATAAGTCGAGGCAACTTTGACATTTCGGTCATTGTTAGTCTGATTTTCTGCGTAATATTGTCAATGAAATCGCCGCCCATTACAGACTATCGACCTACTGATGATGCAGTGGGTGGGGGTGGAGGGGTTGTATCAAGCAAACCAGTTTTAGGCCAATAATCTATTTGTTTTTCAGTTAATTATCCGGCTCTATATAGACCAAAATCGAGCAAATTTAGGCAGTAAGAATTGGCAGCGGATTTGATACGAGTAAGAATGACTGTGGATTTAAAAATAATTGTTCGTCTCCTAAACAATCGATACAGAAGCAAATGTTACTTCAAAAATCAGCCTTCTAAGTCAACTAGCACGGAAGAAATGGAGTTTTTTCTCCTTTTTGGCCTTGAAAGAAGTTAGTTCCATGCATATTTCCTCTATTAATTGAGCTAGGGAGTTGAAATTTGGCCTGTACTTCTAGTATGAATCCTAGATGTGCTTTTTCATAGGTTTCAACTTATAAACCCTCAACATGTATACTCGTTTACTGCTTCGAAAAAATAGTTTTTTGGACGGGTTTTCTTCTTAGATGAAGCCCCTCCCTCCCATATTTCTTCTCTAAATTGTGGTAAGAAGTTGAAATTTCGGATGTACATAGGATTTAGCAATGCTCCTTCTTTGGATGTTTGTTACTAAAAAAAATATGAAAATAGCTCACAATGTACCGAACGAGTCAAGGAAGAGGGTTAAAGTATGCACGTGTGGTAAATGAGAAAAATTAATAAATTTTCAATTTACACAATATGTCGACCATGTCGACTTGGATGATGCCCGCGAAAGGAAAGATTGAAAAAAAGTACCCGGTAAGCTCGTTGTGTGAACGACGAGCGTTGTTCGAACTGTTGAATGAAGCTTGGAAATGCTATGTGTTGCGAAAGTTTACCTCGTCGGAATCGCGTTTTATAATTTAGCCAAGTTAAGGAAAGGGGTACAAATACAGCGGCAAAGGATGGTTAGCTTTTGCAACGGGAATAGTACCGCTATTACGTTCCAATACACGTTCACTTTTCGCGTAAAGAAGGGCTCGAATATGCGAGTTCATTGACTGCGCTGCAGCGAAAACGACGAGTTGGCTTGTTATAACAGGTATTTGAGCAGATAAGGCGTACGCGAACAACGGAAACAGAATTAAATTTGACAGCAAAGCGGCACAGCGCGAATAAGCTTTTATTTTAAAGCGTGTAGCTGAAAAAGTTTTGCGCGAGCTGGCAACAAATTCCTGTTGAATTATATCCCGATTCATGCCTTCCGAAATCTTTCCGGTGGTTCCACAGTAGATATATATACATATATAAATTTTTTTTTTTTCAATCAGCTAATTTATGGGTGTAATAATATAAACTCATACACATCTATTCGCACAATGAAAAACGAATCACAAATACGATAATTAATATCAATATCCCACGTGCACCATACGTGTCTCGATTTAGGGTATCTTATTCGAGAGTGAAATCACTTCCGAGTCCCGTTTCTTTTAGGATAGACAAACATCACAGAATATTCTACTCGTTGGTAAAAAAGTTGCAAAAAAAATTATCAATAAACGACCATAGCTCGAACAATATCAATGCAAAATCCGAGCGTCTCGTGGTTCAATAATAAATAGCTATAAACGTTGAGCGGGAGTAAAAATATAATAGAAAAAAGTATAAGTAAGAATAATATGAAGAGTTAATAACATGCAGATGAAGAAGGAAAAAACTGGACTAGGTTCTCAGTTAGATATGCGCATTTAGTGAATTATGGGAATGCTGGAAGGCCGATCTGGCGCGGTCACGATACCGGATGTGTCCATACCGGGTTGCCACGATGTTTAGAGAATTATTACGGGACCATAATTCTTGGGTTAGAGCAAAAAATACGTTTCAACGTCCAATGAAACCACTCCGATTATTACTTAATATTCGAAATTTCGAACACAGAAAAAAAAAACTAACAGCCTTAAAATAGGGTGAAAATAAATTTCTCACTGAAACATAGAAAATATGAGTATTCAAAAGCGAGTTAGTGATTTATATCGTGTTAAAATAGCTGCCCTTACAAAACCTAAATTATCGACATTTTATCGAGACTCGCTCTACTTCGGATGCCTCTCAAGAAATAAAAAAAAACATCGCATTGCCTTCCTTCATCGGTCTGATTTTCGTAAAATATTGTAGTTTCACAAGGTAGAGAGATAGTGGAAGACATTGAAGTCAATAGCCGAAACACCCAAAAAGACCATCTAAGAAGCCTACACATAGTTCAATTTGCAGGGTATAGATAAGCGAGACAATTCGAAAAATAATAAAAACCGCTTAAAAAAAATACATTTTTGAGGTTATGAGGAAGTACAATATGACTAAGTCGAACCACTCTCCTATAAGGGCACGTCTAGAATCCTTGCTAAATCTACATACCAAAGTTCAAACTTTCTAGCTCAATTAGAACAGGAGATTGGAGAGCAACAAGCCTATTTTCAAGGTCAAAAAGAGGGGGCTGAATGTTCATATTTTCCTTAATAACTCGTCTACCACACTGTTTTCTGGATATTTTATACAACCTTTAATTCTCTGTCAACTTACAGGAAATTCTGAAATTGGGAGTGTGCGGGTTTTTCGAGGTGCTGATTCCACTTTTGGAGTTATTTTGACTCTGAATCCGCTGTATAGACAGATTTAGTCAATATCTGACATGTCCGAACCAAATCTTAAAGATGTAATCTACATTAATCCCTGTTTCAAGACTTTTTATAATGCTTGTGGGATTTGACATCCAGAACAAGAATTTCGACACATTATTGTTTTTGACTACTTAGACTACGATCCAAACATGAAAAAGAGTTCATCCAGCAATCTTTTTTGAGAAGCAAAAAAAATGAGCTGCAAAAATGTCGATACTATCAGTCTTATTCAAAAAAGTACCGTTTCAAACTTTTAAACCAGCACAAGGGGGGGTGAACCCCTAAAAAGGTGATTCAGGGGACATGGTCCGAACCGAAAAAAACTCGACGAATTTGGGTTGAGGTACTTCCCCCATATCGAATATGTAATTTTTCCGTTGCGCCCTGCACAACTGCAATCCATTGCACTTTAAGTATCCCTTTTATGCATTTTGGACGATTTTTGACAGTAAAACAGCTTTCTTATCCAAAATATAGTTGTCAAATGAAACCATTTGAAGTCGATTCCCGCAAAAATGGGCGAAAAATTCCTGCACAATGCGAATCGATGAAAATTAACAAAAGTGACACTATTTAGATGAAAGGTAATTGGAGTTTACGCAAATCAAACAATTGCGGTTGATTACTTTCAACTCTCAGCATACCTTGGCCTACCAAAAAGATTTCTAAGCCCCGTTCCCCGCACCCCCCGTCAAGTTATAATAAAAACATTCATTTAAAAACAGTAATGTGGCATATCGAAATGGTTTAAAATTTCGCGCCGAGCTCGAAAATGGTAATAATTTTTTAATTTGACCCCTCTCGGCGGAGTTTTACCCCCAAACTACAATTTGAAGTTGTTACACGGCTATATTATAAAATAAATCTTTTTATCAGGTATGATGCGGCGGGGGTGGGAGGTGCAAAAGGTAAAAATGTTTTTCCGAATTGATACGTGTTGCAAAATTGGAACTGATCGACTGATTTCATCTAATAAAAGGCTTTTTTGTCTGGAAAAGAGCTAAAAAATAGTAAAAATGATGCGTTATTGATTGGCTATTTCCATCTGAGAAAAATGTTAAAATAGGCAAACATTTGATTTAAAAAATTAATTTCTTGGCTGAACGCTTGTACGCATTGTAAAATAGTATAGGAAAAACTATGAAAATTAGTGCTTTCTTTAGG
Source organism: Ferrisia virgata (assembly GCA_900060175.1). Lineage (NCBI taxonomy): Eukaryota > Metazoa > Arthropoda > Insecta > Hemiptera > Pseudococcidae > Ferrisia > Ferrisia virgata. The sequence continues at coordinate 3,059 of FIZR01019054.1, read as the reverse complement.
TTAAATAAAAGATATTTCTGCTAAGAAATTTATGAAAATTTTAGAATTGTGGTTTTTAATTGTCCTGGTGTCTTTGACCTACTTTTATACTATTTTTTTTGAATGCCTCAAAACTAATTATGTTCTTTACAGTTCTAAAGGGAGATGTATAATAGGTCTTGTAGATCTATAATTTATAGTCAAAAACGATTGATGTTACCATAATTTTCCGATAAAATTAGATTGTATCGAGCTGAAATTTTTTCTGCATTATTTCTATATGAAATAAAAACCAAACTAAATGACACGTCGATAAAATTTTAAAACTATGCTTCATCAGAGCCATCCTAAAATATACTTGTTATTTACAAAGGGCCTAATTTACAGATACAATTTCAAATTACATCGTATTATTGTCAGGAATACACGACCGCAAATAATTGAAACTAAATGTGGTTAAAGGTCTATTCATACACCAGATATCCTTGTACATTCTGTTCAAAATACACGTAAAATTAATATTTGATTTTTTTTTTTTTTTTGGAAATTCTTATACAATAAAGCACGCGTTATCCTTGTTTATACAAAAAATACACATGCACATACTCTAAGAAAAGCAATCCATTTCGCCCACCCACGTGTTGCAAATAAAAATTAAATTTTTAGGCACATAGCGTATGTACTTAGTTATACTTGAAAGGCATTCGATTATTTTTCAAGCCGAACTGCAGATAAATAAAACGTATCTATTGAAATCATTTTGTACGTAGGAAAGCTTTTGTACAACTCACGTTTCCTCCTACACTCGAAAATTTCTTCTCTGGCTGAAATTAAGGTTCAATTTGACCGCAAAATTTACGCATTTAGAAAATAATTATTTTAAAGTTATCAATTGATACTCTATCTCCTTTTCGATTTAATTTTCGCGTTGCTCTCGCTTGATAAATTTCTCACACAGAGCAAAGCATTTTACAGTAAAACTGACTAAGTAAACGGACGATTAGTTTTTTTATTTGTGTTTACAAAAATTTTCCCGTTATTTCAGATTTTCTTGTATTTTATACGTCTTTTATCTGAATTTTCACTCCTGCTTTGCAAAGGTATAGTTAATCTTGACCTTGAAGGGATTTTTTTTATAAAACTGTAATTTTTTTTCAAACACACCTACTACTTTTGTAAGGGTGAATGTTTCATCTGAAGAGTATTTTAGTGAACTATTTTTAAGATTGTATTATGAACAGAGAATTCCAAATAATTCACGAAGAGCTTTTATTAAATCGAGCAGATACTATTGAGCGGACTCAGTCTATATATAGTACGATTGAAGAAAAAGAAGAAAATCAGGGATGGGCCCATTCATAGTCTAAAAATAAACACTGTCACTTTGAATACAAAAAGATCAAAATTGATTACAATATAATATGAGAAAAGAATAAATATAGCGAATTTGTAAATATTCCGTTACAATAGGAAGTACAGACTTTGAAAAGCTATAGTCCATTGATGACGAAAAAACTATATTTTACCCTTCAATCGTACACTGATATAAATAAAAGGTGGGTAGGTAGGGTACTTGGTAGTTATATGTAGGTAAGCTCAATTGAAACTTATCTTCCTACGCGAAATTTCATTTTTACAGGTACCGAAATTGAAAAGAAGTAGTTTATTATGTAATACTCGTAGTAAGATATTCTCATATGAATAAGAAAATGTCGAATTATTGAAAGTATACGTGTATCATGCAGGTAAGTCAAATACGAATACTACACCAAATTACGAGTACGTAGTTATATAGGTCTACGGGTAACGGTGCCGTTACTACCTCAAATATTTCGTTAATAAAATTTAGGCATTTGTATGGCTTTGAAAATTGAATACTACCTGTGTTAAAGCTCGATTAATTGAATTGATATACGTTGGAAGAGAAAAAAAACTAACGCAGTTTTAAAATTAATATTGTTGAAAGAAAATTGCACGGTATTTTTAACAAAAAATATAGTAATTTGGATCCCTGTTGGGATTGTAGTTCTAATCACTATACTGCCTTCTATTTTATACTTAAAATCAAGTTTTTATTGAAATATTTTACTCTAAAGAGAGGTATGTATTACTATACTACTAGCAGAATTTACTTTCAAATGTGATAAAGTGTTACTGTATTTGTGGAGTAGAATACTACCAAAAGGTTTAGCACTCATTAAATTACCATACTTTTACGGGGAAATTCCTATAATCAGCCAGCAATATTTGCTTCCTATAAAAAAATTATTATAATTGAATGATAACAAGACATTATCACATTCCAAAAATTTATTACATAGGTAAATCCGCTGTGAACAATGTATTAATTACCAGTTGCACAATTTATTTTAAAGGAAATAGTGCATCCATACAAGTAGATGTTATCCCATTAAAATTCATTATATTTCTACAAATATATTTAAAATCATATTCCATTTTGAGCTCATTACCAAAATTAATGACCAGCAGCTTATTTCATAGTAACAATATTTACCGAACCCCTTATGTATTTAGTTGAATCTTCTGCTGGTATTAGAGGATATTTGACAAAGTATTTGTTTAATATCCAATATTAATTAATTTTTTTTTCCTGGGCGTTAATAATTGCTGAGATTTTTACGCCGAGGGTTTAAAAAGGGTCAGAAAAGTTAGGACTTGAATTTGGTGTTGGAGGTCAAGTTCTTTTATTAAGAGCAGGATTTTTTGCAAAACTGTGGAGCAATCTGGAATGGAGTGGGTGTTTTCTGCGATGTTTAAGGTTCGTCTTTTTTGTTTCAAGTTGGGGCAGAGGAACAGAAGGTGTCGGGTAGTGATGGTCTCGGAATTGCAAAATTGGAATACATAGGCTTGGGGGCTCGTAGATATAGATGGCTAAGGGTTATTTTTGTGTGACCGATTCTAAGACGTGTAATGATTATTTCATCTGTGCGTTTAAAGAGTGGAAGTTTTTTCCATGGTAGGACAGATTTTTTATGAATGAAAAGTTTATTTTCAGTTTCGAGGTCCCATTGATTTTGGCAGCTGGCAAAGTGAGTTTGGTAAAGAATATTTTTCGATAT
>FIZR01019053.1:0-14482 GCA_900060175.1 Ferrisia virgata | reverse complement strand
CGCTTCACAGTAAATACTGTCAATAGGCGAGGAGGGGAGAGCTCCAATGCATAGATGCAAAGCAGCATTTTGGACAGTTTTCATGATTAATAGATTTCTCTGTGTTGCATTTAGAAATGCTGCACATCCGTATTCAAGTTTGCTTCTAAACAGGGATCTGTACAGTTGAAGTAAGAGTGTTCTAGGTGGGTTGAATTTTGGGTTTTTAATTATTTTCAAAATATTCAGAGTTTTCGTGAGGTCCTGTTTGATAGTGAGGAAGTGTGTGGTCCATTTGAGTTTCTTATCAAATATTAATCCGAGGAATTTTGTGGAAGAGTTAAATTTAATGTGTTGCCCTTTAAACATTAGAGCGGGTGGTTGGATTTTCTTTTTATTTCAGAAGAGCATGCTTATTCGAATGGCTGTTTAGTGTTCATCTCTCTGTATAAAGCGAATCGATTCGTATTCTTGTATGTTCCAAGATTGGATTGCGTAATCGGTGCAATGTTAACGCAGCTGCTTTTATAGCGTTACGCTTTTGAATTGAAAGATCAAAACGACAACGTATGTCTATGTATGACGTACCATGTTTACAACCATCGTTTAGAATTAATTGAATATATCTTGGCCATCTTCCACATGCGTAAAGGTATCCAGTATATATGGATGTGTATGTTTTTTTTTTTAAAAAAAAAGATGCGTTTGGTTTAATACGCATGAATTAAATTTCGAGGGTGATGGTGGTGGTAGTGGCGGCGTTTCTTTTTATATTTACCTTATTAATAAAGCTATAGCATTCGCGAAATGGAGAAAAAAAATGCCGCTCTTTTGAAATATCGGTCTTGTTTTCCGAGTACCTACCTACCTACCTACCTACCTTGTATACGTAGATGCGGTAATATTCTGAAGTTGTAGGAGAATACAACGTACATAGTGACAAATACACATAACGATTTCCGGACGCAACCCTTGTGTCAGCAACCGCAGTGTTACTCACGTTTGGTGGCACATATATGATAAGATCTGCGTGTTTAGGGTATTTTCATTTTACTCGTTTAATTAACGCTCTACGTAGGCGAGAGCACGTGTTCGCTACTCTTGCGTAATATTATAGTTTTACGAAAGAAGGACGATGCTGTACGGTTAGGCGTAGTTATAAAAACCTACTTATGTATCGCATCGTATATTCTAAATTAATATAGGTACGGTACGGTACAGTAAGAGATACCAGGTGCGCGTACAACTCTGTATAAGAGAATAGGGTTTTTATCGAAGACATTATCTGTAAATGTGGTAAATATTCGCGAGCCGAATGGTCCAAGGAGATGGTGGAAAAAGCAAACCCATCTGTAAAGTACGCCAGAGAGAATAAGTCGCTAGTCGGTAATTTAAACTTTTCACCTATAAAGAGGGTGATGAGAAAGACTCTGGCAGTATAGAATTGGTTGTTAATCGAAGACTTCTCTTCTCTTGGTTCCCGCATCCGTACTGTACGTACGCCCGTGCCAATGGCAACCTTAACGCCAGCCACCGTTTTATAACATGACATTGTACAAGCGTCAGATATTCTTACCCCTTTTCGAGGTGGTCTAGCGACCATGTTAACGTGCACAAAAGGTCGATTTAACTTCCTGGTTACGACGTGGAGGCGCTGCTCTGCTCGCCGGTGTGCTCTCACCCTTTCCTTATTTTGTGTATATTATTATGCTACGTACTACGTGGCGCGTACTCGTAATACTCGTACCTATATATCTACCTACCTATCTACGTCTTATATTATTACTGCAACAAGGGTGTATGCCTATGGTGGCTCGCGAGCACGACGACGACTACGACTACGACGAAGTCGACCTAAGATATCGAGCAAGAAGTGGGTGCGATTCAGCAGCTTGAAAATTAGTATTTGGGATTAAAGTTTTGTTGGAAACTTAGCCGCGTGTAATTGTTTTAGACCGGTAGGAAACCTCGGTGAACTGGACTGCTGCCCTGGCCTGGCCGCATCGTCTTTTAATTAATGACGGTGTTTTTAAAACTTTCACCGCGCACCGTCTACGTCTCGTCGGCTTGTTGTGTGCGTATTATTTAGGTATATGTACTATGTATATATATATATATATAGGTAGATGTTGTGCTAGAGGTAGGTACCTGTACCTACCTACCTCAGCTACGTTGTTTATACCGGCGAAAATTAGTTTAATATTTTTGAATCGGCTTCCCTAACTGTTAACGAGCTCCGTGTATCCCTTTTGTCGGTAATTATAGTGTTCCCTCCACACTTCGTATGTTCATCGTGACTCGTATCCTCTTTCTCGCGACGACTCGCTCGTATAATTTTGCTTGACATATTGCGAAAAAAAAAAAATATATATATGAGCAAGATGCCCTGCGCCTATGCAATACGATACCCCACACGTAATAAATACGCCAAATGTAACACTTGTAAACTATAAAAATATATATCTTCAAGTTTATGCACAATTTACTCTTGTACGGTTTGTATCTATGTAGTATGCGATGTACGTACATACTTTACTTACATACAGAGACCTGTGTACCTTGTACTTAGTTAGTCGAGTTGTTTGTGTGTAAAGCCGAAATGTAAATGAATGTGCCTTTGCCGAAGCGTGTATGTGAAATAGTATTTCAACGACATTTTTATGCTTTATATTTATCGGTACGGAGTGCAATAACCTTCAAAGTTCAATTTAGATGACAAAGCTAGACCGAAAGAGTTTGTGGATTACTTTGTTCAAATTTTTTTTTTCCTAAAATTCAATTTGAAGTTAAAATTTGCCGTTTTTGGCTACATTGCGTTGCCAGACTTAGTTTTAGGAGAAATTAATGAGTATTTAAAACCAGATTATAAAAGTTATCTCCAGAACCAAATTGTAATTTATATTTTTCCACAAAATGGAGTTCTATTGATGATTTATATCTCAAGAGTAAGGTTTTGTATCACCTTTCCCTCTGAAGCTCTTTTTATCTCTAGAAGCAAGTTTAAGCTTACTTTCGTCTTCAGAGATACATTCTGTATTTAATCTTGAGCCAAATTCGTGTTATTCATTATTATTGTTGGATCTTTATTTTCAAAGGCAATTTCAGATATTTTTTTTATCTCTAGAGCCAAGTTTTAGATTTCTAGAACTGAGCCCTTGATTATCTTTATCTCTAGAGATATGCTCTTACCATGAGAATGGAGTTTTAGTCTACATATTTAAAGTTGTAGGAGTCAAATTCAAGATTATCTGCGTATCTAGAGGACTAGAGTAGGGTTCGATATCTGTTTCATCTTCAAAATAGAGATTAAGATCACATTTATCTCTAGATTGAGTTCCAAGTATTTTATATCACTGTAGCTAAGTTTTTATATTACTTTCCTTTCTGGAACTCAGTTCTGGATCTGCTCTATCTCCAGAGTAGAGTTTAAAGTCATCTCTATTTGTCAATATGCCTTCTTTAACATGAGAATTGAAACCTTGGTATTATATATCTGTGGGGACAAGTTCAAGATTATCTCTATTTCTAGAGTCAAGTTCTAAATCCGTTCTATTTTTGAACTGAATTTAAGATTACCTCTACCTATAGAGAATGTTCTCTACCTTGATTATTGAAGTCTGGGTGACAAGGTTATCTTCATATCAAGGGCAGAGTCCGAGATCTGCTTGGTTGCTTTCATTTCTGGAGTTTAGTTCTAGATCTGCTATCTCTATAATAGAGTTTAAAATTGCCTGTATCTGTGAATATTTGTTATTTACCACAAAAATTGAGGCCTAGCTGGGTATTTATATCTTTAGAGTCAAGTTCTAAGTCTCTTCTATTTCTATAACTCATTTTAAGATTATCTTCGTCTCTAGAGATATGGTCTGTACTTTGATTGGAGTCATTCAAGATTATCTTCATCTGTTCAACAAAGTTTAAGATTACCTGTTACTTTAGAGATAATTATGTTCTTTACCACGAAAATTGAAGTTTGAGTATTTGATATCTCTACAGAGTAGTTCAAAATCATCTCTAGAACCGAGTTTAAGACTGTCCCTATCTTTAGAGATACGAGAGATATGTTCTTTACCTTGGTTATTGAAGTGTACGTATATTGAAGTTCAAGTATTTTCTGTCTTTGGAGTCTAGTTCTAGATTATTTCTAAAACTGCATTCAAAGTTGATTCTATCTCTAGAGGTAAGTTTTAATCCATCTACATATTTAGAGATATGCTTCTCATTTTTGGAGTTAAATTCTAGATATTTTTATCTTCAAATCTAGTTCGATCATTTTCATCTCTAGAGCTATGTTCTACCTCAAGTATCGAGCTAAACTCTTGTTTTCCTAAAAAGAAAAAAAAAGTTATAGGTTCTGGCTCACTTCAATTTCTAGAGCTGATCTTATGACCTTCTGTATCTCCGGATCTGAGCTCAAGTTCATATTCAAATCTAAGGCGGCCGTCAGATATCGATCTAAATCCTTGGTTTTCTTCATCTCAGAAGTAAATTTCTTGATCATTTCTATCTTTGGAGCAGTTCTAAATTCATTTTTATCTCTGAAGCGATGTTCTGAAAATTCTAAATCACGTCTTCTCTTTATAGCTAATTTTCTTACTTCATCTATGCGTAAATCTTATATGCTGATTTTTTGACTTTTTTTTTAAAACTGTTAATAATTACCTACCAAGATTTTTACGCCCAGTGTTTGAGAAGGGTTGGGAGGATTAGGACTTAAATTTGGTGCTGGTAGTTAAGTTCTTTCATTAGGAGAAAAATTTTTTGAATGTCTGTGAAGGCATCTGAGATGGTGTGGATGTTTTTGGGAATTTTAAGAGTTTGTCTTTCTGACACGAATATTTTTTAGGGCTGAGGGTTATTTTCTGAAAACGTGACGTTTTTGATGTTAAATTTTTTATTTTTTATTTGCAATTTTTAATCAAAAACTGAAAAAATTGAAATTGGAAAAAATTGCAGTAAAAATAATTAAAAAATTAAAAAACAAAAAAAAATAAAAAATGGAAAATTGAAAAATAAAAAGTAGAAAAAATGAAGAAAATTAAAAAGAAAAAAGAAAAATATCAAAAATTAAAACTATTTAAAAATAAAAAAAAATTAAAATAATAAATGAAAAAAAATTGAAAATAAAAATAATAAAAAAAATTAGAATAGATATGTCTTAGTACTGGGGGTTATTTTCTGAAAATGTGACTTTTTTTGATTTTTGATTAAAAACTCGTACCGATAAATAATTGTATAATTTTTATTTTGCTAGAAAATAATAAAATCAAAAGTCAAAATGGAGTGAAAATAAGAGTACACGTTTTTCATTAGAAGTTTTCAATCAAAAACTCGCAATGAAAAGTGAATATGAATAATTTTTGCATTTTATATTAAAATGTTGACATATGATCTAGAATTTTTCCTTTGACAAGAAAAGTGCCTAAATTTTTTGCTTCAAGTTGGGGCAGAAGAATAAGAGGTGTTGGGTGGTAATGGACTCGGAGTTGCAAAACTAACATGTAGGTTTGGGGACTCGTGGATATAAATTGCTGTGGGTCATTTTTGTATGACCAATTCTAAGTCGTGTAATGATTATTTTTTATAAACGTTCAAAGAGTAGAAGGTTTATCCATGTTATGTCAGATTTTTTGTCTGCGAAAAGTTTGTTTTCTGGTTTGGAATCACATGCATTTTTCAGCTGGCAAGGTGAGTCTAGTAGAGAATATTTTTAATATCATTTGGGTTCTGGAATTTTTGAATTTGCGTACTTCTTCGTTTCTTTTGAAGCCATGAATTTTATTGTTTTATGTGAAAGTTTGATAATGAATTGTTTTTTAGATTTTGAAAATGTTACTGAATTCTAATACTATGACTTTATTAAACACCATGCTACAATGTTTCCTATTACCTATCATACACCTATGGCTTACGAGAAGATTGTAAAAAGTATCAGAGTTGTACAGAGCGGCTGGCTTTCGTATGATCTCACCGAAAATACACATAGTATCTTTGGGAGAAAAAAAAATCCGGTTAACCACGGGTGACTGTTTGACATGAAAGAGGTATACTTTTTAGCCTAACACTTGAAAAAAAAAATGGAACAATAGCGAGATACGTGGTAAACCATCGAGAGGAAGTGTCGGTTACACGTCAATCATATTACACCTATATCCCTGAACCCCATTAATCGCCTATTCTAAACTAGCAGATAATACCTGGACCGAACGATCGACTCGTAGTATTTGTAACTCTCCTCTCCCTTTTACTTGTCTGCTGCTACTTGCACACCCACGTGAACGGTGAAAATGAAAACAATCGTATAGGTAGAGTAAACGTACCTATATTATACGTTGCTCTTACGTTAATTAGAGTGCTACAGCGAATAGTTATAGGTACGGATGGCGCAGCATGGCTTATGACGATGGCGCTGGCGACGGTGTATCCCTTCAGCTTCAGGTAGGCCTACTCTGCTCTGCTCTACTCGCGTTTTATATATTGATATACGCGGATACCAACGTACCGTGACATTTTTCACGCCGATGGCTTTAATTACCTTTTTAACCCTTTTTTTTACGCGCCATACATCAGCAAATACTTTCTCGGATGGGTTGAGAAAGCCGTAGCCCAAGGTGCCCTTGATGTCGCCCATAAGCTGGAAATTTATTACAATAGGCCGAACGACAACTCACAACTCGTACTCGTAGTTTACAAATCGCTGACTTGTTCGATTGCGTAAATCAGAGACTTATGTTATGTTTTGTTGGTATATTTTCATTATGTGCATTATACTGTTTGGCGTAGAAACTGTTCTTTTTGGTGTTGCAAGTAGGAGTTGAAACAAGTATCATTAGCATTCGCCAATTTACATATTCCAATGTCAATATTTATCGATTACCGTGATTCGTATGTACATTGAGGCTGGGTTGAGAAGTGAGGTTTTGTTCATGTAGTTTATAATGTATTGTGATGCCGATGAAAATTTAAATTTTCGTATGCATCATGCGTATTGTTATGTTGTTCGTGGTATATTTCAGTAAATTGAAGAAAAAAAAAATGATAGAAAGAAAATTACCAATGTCAAATAAATTTGTAACTTTATTAGCATCGCAATGAGAACATCATTGAATTTTCATTACATCTAATTCATTCGTATTTAACATATGGCTCGTAAATAGCTTCGTTATAACGTTAAGGATAAAGACCAGAAACGCTTCCGATGTACTGGAATAGTTTCAACAAAATCTAAATAACAGAATTACTTCTCTTCTATTTTTTTTTTTTTTTTTTTTTTTTTTTTCCTGGATAAACTATAAATAACGATTTTTTTTTTTTTTTTTTTTTTTTTTTTCTTATCCTGGATAAACTATAAATAACGATTTACAAATAAATGAGATATGCGGTGCAAGCGAAAAGCATGGCCCACATAGGCGTTTTCGTATTTATATTTTATATTGTCTGCTGGTAACTAGCAAGTAGTATCTAGTTAAATCCATTGTATGTAATTTTGATAAGAAAAACATCTCGTAACGATTCGATTATTAGCATCGTTTAGAAAAGAAGAAAAAAAAACAGAACCCGAATTGGGTAAATTTTTCTTTTTTTACTAGTTTGACAGCGGATGCAGTTAGTAAGTTGAGAGAATTTTAGTAGAGTTAACGACGTTAAGTGGTAAGGTTATCCGCATTGTTTTTATTTTTAAGCCGATGTGTATATGGGTGTTGAAAATTAATTGAATTTCCTTCTCGACGAGGTGTTTGCTCATTCGGACGTGAGGTTTTTTTTAATGCTAATTAATTCGTATACGTGAGGTGAGTTACCTCTCGAGGATATCTTTTTATTGTTTGTGTGAGGTCTGATTTATGGATTTAATTTTTTCTTCAAACTTGTATGCGTATTATTTGGAGATGTGAAAGCCAAAAATTTCGAACCTAGGGGTTTTTTTTTTTTGTTTTAAAATTTTATATCAGTATGATGTAAGATGTTTGTGAGCAGTTGGGGAAAGTATTCAATTACGTTGCACATGTAATGTAATAAAAAGGAAACTAGTTGTGTACACACCCTAATTCCACTCTTCTATGTAGATTCGAAAAACTATGAAAAAATCTTATATTTATGCTGTATATATTTCAAAATTTCAAATTTAAATCCTTGAAAGCCTTGATTTTTTTTGTACAACTTCCAAAAATTTACTCTTCAATCGTTAAAAAATTCATTATTTTCAAAATTTTTCCCCCTCTCCCCTGTACTCGAGCATACTTACAAATATCATTTGCATAATTTCTGTGGGTTCAGATCTAAAAAGGTAGCGCTTTTTATATCATAGTTTTTTTATATTTAAAAAATAAACAAATGCCTCGTTTCATCACGCGCAAAAAGTTTGGATCTCCCCCCCCCCCACCCTAAGACATTCATGCTTACATCAAGTTTTTTCTTTGGTATTTACGGGGACTTTTTAAAATATTTTGTACAGTTAATTATATTATTTTCTCTAATATTATTAATGAATGGTAAAGGAAAAATGGCGGAAGAAAGCTCTGTCAATTTTCACCCATTTTTCAACATTTCTGTATGATTTTTAAACAATTTTTTGCACTTTATTCCCATTTTTATAAAATTTTTAGAAAGTTTCGATGATTTTAAACGATTTTTATTGATATTTTAGGTCGATTTTCACCCATTTTTCAGCTTTTTTTTTTTTTTTTTTTTGGTGATTTTTGACCAATTTTCTGCACTTTTTAGTCTTGTGTATTGTTGAATTTTTAGTTAATCTTCAATAACTTACAACTATTTTTTCACATAATTTAGGTCAACTTTTAATCTATTTTTCAACATTTTTTCCTGATTTTATGATTAGTTTTTTATATTTTTTACCCATTTTTGTCAAATTTTTACCAAATTTTCGATGATTTTTTTTTTATTTTTTAGGTTAATGTTCACTCTTTTTTCAACATTTTTTCGGGATTTTCAATGACTTTTCAACAATTTTCTTCATAATTTAGATCAATTTTTACTAAATTTTCGATAATTTGAGCAATTCTTTTTCATAATTTTGATCAACTTTACTCTAATTTTCAGCATTTTTCCATGAGTTTTCGATTAGTTATCAAATTTTTACCGAATTTTCAATAATTTTTAACGATTATTTTCATATTTTAGGTCAATTTTCACCATTATTTGTCAAATTTTTCTCAATTTTCAATGATTTTCAACGGTTTTTTTCATTATGTTTGATCAATTTTCTGCACTTTTTACCCTTTTTTACCAAATTTTTACCTATTTTTTGATGATTTTTAATATTTTCGTCAAATTTATACCAATTTTCAGTGATTTTCAACAGTTTTTTTCATAAACTAGGTCAATTTTTACCTATTTTTCTTCATTTTTCAAATTTTTATCTAATTTTTTATGAATTTTAACGATTTTTCTCATATTTTAGTTCAATTTTAACCCATTTCTTAACGTTTTTTCTTTATTTTGCAAACAATTTTTTTGTACTTTTCATCCATTTCAGTCATTTTTTGCCCAGTTTTCGATGATTTTCAAAGAATTTATAAAATTTACCAACAAAACAATTTTATAAACTAGATAAATTGAATAAAAATTTTTTTAATTTTGACTGTTAGCATTACGTTATTCATGATCTAAAATTTTCTCTAAAATGGAATAATATCTTAAATTAAGAGAGAGGGGGCTTGTTGTGCCCTTTCTTAAGCTGTCAGTTTGTAAACCATCTTCTCTTGTTATTAGGAGTATTTTACACTCCTTCAGAATTTCTTCAAAATTTTTGATGTGGTTACTCTTTAGGGAAAAATGGTTTATGGACCTGTAAAGGAGGCTACCACTTTTCAAAAAATTCTGAAAAGTATGAAATACTTCTACCAACACGAGAACAACTAGCTCTGCGTGTACAACCACCCTCAAAGTTCTCACAGTTCATTGCAAGGTCATATTTAGGTTTCGAAAAACGAGAAACAATTTTGTAATGCAATTGCATTGCCCCATTCTACAGTGACGGAATAAAAAATCGCGAATACGCTTAAAAATCACCTTTTTCTAGTGCTTGAAGAGTCCCTTGAAAAATTTTGAATTTAAGATCCAAGAACAAATCGTGATGCTTTACCCCGTTTGAATTAAAACTGGGTTAGAGAATTTATTTATGCTTGTTTCAAATATTCAATTCTTTTCATTATGTGGTCACGACCAGTTAAAGATGCTAAGAAATGTTAGACTTTAGTAATGGTATCCTTCATTTAGTATCAGTTCAGATACTCTTTTGAACATTTTTTGTAGTTCGCTTTATTATTTTATTCAAAATTTTTAACGATTTATGCAGGAGTTGGAAGGAGGAACACAGGTAAGGAATATTAGGATTGATTCCCACAAAGAAGAAGTTCCATAAAAATCCATTCCTTTTTTAATAAATTTATTCTTTTTAATATTTGAAAAAATTTTCATACAAGGTAAGCGTAATATCTGCGATCAAAGTAGTACCGGAGTAGTGAGTAGGTAGTAAGTATTAGGTAGGTATGCCTCCTACACAATTTTAGCTGCAAGTGCGTCTTTTTTAACGTGCCCGTAAGCTATTTGTTTCAGTAAATTGTACCTCTTTTGTTCCGTTCGTTTATATCGGACCAATTCGTATATACGTGAGTTCTTTTAAAATGCTAATTAATTCGTACGTGAGAAGAGTTACCTTTCGAGGATCGTTTTTCGTCATTGTAGCGTCTTTGAAAAATTTGTTTTAAATAAGGTAATCCTACAGTGAGTGAAATAGCTGTTGGAAAAGTTGCCTATTAAAGACGCTTTTAGTATTACAATATCGAAAGAGGAAAAAAATAAAGGGGAAACGTAATCTGCGTAAATCAATGGCACGGTTTTCATTGGCCGCTTAAAATGTTGTAAAGTTTATAAAGGTATTATTTTTTATTCGCTCATTGTGACGCACCTGGAACAACGATAAAATGCGATGCTTTTTTTGTTTTCTGTTTTTTATTTTTTATTTTTCCTTTTATAAAGCTATATTTCCACCAAGTTTTTTCCCTCGATGAGGTAATCCGATAAGCTGGCTTTTTGGTTTTACTTCCTTCTGGGGTGACGATATGTTTTCGTAATGGAAATATTTTGAGTGACTGTTTTGTGGGCGATATACCTATATAAATTCAGACGCCTGAGTCGGTATAGATGATCGGATATGTGCCAAAATGTAACCATACGTAGTGCTCGCGAAGACGAACAAAAAACTGTATTACGATAGGTTACCCATTTTGAAAGCAGAAAGGACTACGATGAATTTTTTCTGTGACAATTCAATTTCTATGGAAAGAAATTTTTTTAAAAGCATGAATTTCCCTGTCGAAATCAAAAATACTAATAAAATTGAAAAGAAATTGTCACGTTAAAAATTGTTATGAAATTGAAATTAAAACAAGTATGGAGTGTTGGAAGTGAATTTTTTTCATACATTATCTCACGAGGGAAATTTTTTTCATCGCGAACTAAAATTTGCGACCCTTGGTGGACAGTACATGCCTTTTAGGGTATTTTTCGTTATTTACAAAAAAATGAAAAAATTGAAACTTGGCGAGTAGTATTGGTTAAAAAAATTTGAATTGAATTAAATGATTTTCAATTTTTTGAAACTATATAGTTTTGCAAATGATTATTTTTTCAACTTTTTGTAAATAACTAAAATTACTCTAAAAGACGTGTACTCAGCACCAAGGGTGGCAAATTTTGGTTCGCAGTGAAAAAAATTTCCCTCGTGAAAAAATTCACCTTCAACATGTCATACTTCCATTAATTTCAATTTTATAAAAATTTTTTACATAACATTTTCTTTTTACTTTTATTAGTATTTTTGATTTTCGCTATCAAATTCATGTTTTTGAAAAAATTCCTTTCCATACAAACTCAAATGTCGTGAAGAAGAATCATTGTTTTTCAAAGTAGGCAACCTATCGTAAAACGTTTTTTGTTCGTCTTCGCGAGTACTACCTATGATTGCACTTTGGCAGGCATTTCGTGGGACATCCTGTATATAAGAATTAGGAAAGTATAATCGAGAGTATGTTGAATTCAACAACAGGCTATCACGTCTTCCTGAACCATCTATAAAAGGATTTCTTAAATTGGAAATTTGCAAAAAATTGCACTTTTAATTCATTTCTGCGTACACCATATCCGAAAACATATCGTATGCAATAATGATTTACCATTAAAACGTCGATCAATCTTTAGAGACATTTATCATTTGATCGTAAAATAGTATAAGGTGCGTACTGCATAAAATTCCTCGTATGTACGTGTAAGTATCGGTATTTTCTTAACCTTAGCTCTTATAAAAGAGTAGAACTCACCTCAGAATATTGGCTCGATAAAATATATACTCGTAGGCTCGTGCAACATATTCTGTTGGTCGTATCAATTAAACGTACTCGAGTGTATAAGAATTGAAATTAAATACGAATGCTATAAAGCATATAAGCAAGTAGGTAGGTAGATGGGTAGGTAAATACAGGTACATAACTCGTTGCATATCGTTTCAAGACGGCCTGATAATACAGTCAACTGCCGTAAAGAGAAAAATTGCGCGAAAGAGAATTAGCGTTTAATTACTAATCGTAAAATATTTACGTCTCTTTGTACACAGTGTTAACCTTATCACATTACTGCTTGTGGCACACTTTATAATGTACCCACTCGAGAGTTTACCGCACCGAGCTACGATGTAATAATATTGGAAATAGGTGACAATGAGGCGGTATTTTTTTTTTCATTCTAGTCGTAAAAAAGGATTATAATACTTTCTAGACAAGGTGGGCTAAGGGTTATGTGGCGGTTTTTTCTTTCGTTCGTATCATTTCGAGGAAAGAAAACGAAAATAATTTCAAATTCAGTTTCGCCAGCATTGTCTGCGAGAAATGTTGTTTTGTTCGGTGGATGAGAATTTAAATAGGCAGAAAATATGTAGTAGGTATACTAATTGACTGGCGCTTGTGTACGTCTGTGGAAATACTGTTTAGTTAGCAATTTTCATCGTTGCCACCGTCTGGTTGGATGGTACGCTAAGCTAAGCAAAATGGCCTATTTCATCGGGTGTGCACGCTTTAAAATCTAGCAATTAATGTTTAATGAGGCGCTTTTCCAGTCGTCGTGCGAAATTTACGTAAAAAGGCCTCGCGCAGCGTATATAAGTAATCTTGGGACGCAGACGGACGTCTTCGGAATGCGTTAGCTTAACAATATAACTGATTTATAAAGTTTTACTTAATTACAAACTTCTATAGACAATTAATACTTAATCGTATTCGCTAGTCGACATTTACATACAGTTCGACGTTGAAGATTTTCTCGTTTAGCTTTGTACTTTCTTCGGCGAATTGTTCAAATCACGTCCATCGTGTTTGCATCAGCAATGAGATCAACTTAATGGATGACGATTTCCGTGACTGATCTTTTCACCTTGACTATTTATTCGTACGTTGTAAGATATTATTTTAATCGCTCGACGAGAGATCCAAGTGAGTTGAATTTCATATCGTCATTTTTTTAATATATTATGCGATTTATTATGAGTAAACATTTTGAAAGTTTGAGGTCAAGATTATCGTGATTTTGCTTAAGATGCTCTGTGACTGTGAGCAGATTCAACGATAGGGTGAGTCGAATTGTACCTATTTTTGGAGATACGCAAATGCCAGGGGTGTAACTAAGATGTCTCAAAGGGAGCAGGGTCCGCAATTCCTCACTAGATCATTTCAGTGATTGTTTTTTTTTCGGGAAGTTGAAATTTGAAGTGTAACCAGTGGCCTTCCGAAGCAGTGTGCTCTTGGGAGGGGGGAGAGGGTGAGATATAAATTTGTCCACTAATTTTTTCAAATTTACCAACTAATTTTAGCAATTTTATCAACTTTCAAAATTTCTAACTGATTTCTCAAAGTTTTATAAATAGCCTAAATACTAAATTTCCCCAAAACTTTGCATAAAAGCAAGTTTCATAGCTAAAAAAATTTATGTAGCAATCACAAACGTTCACTTTTGGTTAAGAAAACATTTTTAATGGTAAATTATTTTTAAAACCAAAATTTTCCCATGCCTATTTATTTAAATTTTAATGCATTTATATCGCATTTGCGACAAAGACTGCACGATTTTTGGCAAATTTAGGGCTGCAGTCGAGTCATAATTACACCTCGCCATCATTTAACCATTATAAACATTCTTTGTCACCATTTTAAAAAAAATAAAGGACCAAAACGTCATGCTACAATTATCACTTGAGAAGAATTTTCAACGAATTTCTTTCCGAAATGAAAGATAGAATAAAGCCCGAGCGAAGCGAAGGAAAAATTTTTCTGAAGTATTAAGAATATAGGGTCAAAAAACGGTGCTGTAGTGCATCGATAAATTCTAAATGTCAAATTTTACTACACATTAAGATTAATTTATTCCGCAAAAAGGTATGCTTCAAATTTATTTTTCAAAAAAATTTCTAGGAAAGCCAAAGCCCAAAAGTTCCCTC
>FIZR01019049.1:0-13966 GCA_900060175.1 Ferrisia virgata | reverse complement strand
TTTTGTAGAGAATTCAATTTCCTACAAGTATATGAGATGAAATATTTTTTTTCATGCAGTAGAAACCAAGATATGCAATTTTCTTTGTAAATAGAAATCTGAAAGACGGAGGACGTTTCTATTAAACTTAAGAGCTCATACGTGGAGAGAATTTTTTTGAGGTGTCTACCAACCAGTTTTTCAGAGTACCAAGTGAAAAAAAATAATCGTTTTTTTTGACCCACCCTGAATTTGGGTCGAAATTCTGTTATGCCCCAATTTGGGGGAAGGGGTGCTGAGAGGTTAAAAACGTAAAAATTGTCCTTTTTTAAGCGAATTTTTAGAGAATCAAAAGTTGTATAACATATCCGAAAATCAACCTCTTAAACCAATTAGGAGGGAGATATGGGAGGTTTCCCCTATTTTGACCCTGAAAAAGGGCTGCTCCTTTCCTATCTCCCCACCAAACTGAGCTAGGAAGTTGAAATTTCGTATGTTCATTTAGTAGGGACCCTAAATGTGCCTCTTAGGGGTTCCAACTTTTTAGCACCATTGCATCCTCTCAAAGCTTCAAAGAAGTGGTTTTTCTCATTTTTTATTGGTTTGAGTATGTCACATAACTCCCTTCCAAATTGAGCTAGGAACTTAAATTAGATTCGTACTTTATCAGGGACCCTAGATGTGTATTTTGGGGGTCTCGGCTTTTCAGCTCCATTGCACCTCCTCACAGCACCAAATGTGTGGTTTTTTGGTCGTTTTTTCTTATTTTTGGAGTTTGCCCCTCTCCGAACTAGACGAGAAAGTTGAAAAAAGATGTATCCCGTCTGTAGGGACCTTTAATGGGCTTTTTGGGAGTTTCGACTTTTTAGCCCCATTGAACCAAGCACCGCAAAGCGATGCCTTTTCCCCGAACACTGAAATCGTTTACTCTGCTGGATATTAACTAAACTCGCTTCAATTTGGTCAATGAGCTCAGTTTGGCTGCGTATTATATGTATCTGGGTGGTGATGACCTTAGTTCAAAATTCAGTTGTGCCTCATTTTGGGAGAGAGGGTGCTGAGAGGCCAAAAACGCAAAAATTGTTGCAATAATCAACCTTCTAGGTGAATTAGGAGGGCAGTTATGAGGGGTTGACCTTGATAAATAACAGTCTCTTCACTTATCTCCCCACCAAACGGACCTAAAAAATTGAAATTTGATATGTACGTTTAGTAGCGACCTTAGATTTGCTTTTAGGTGGTTTTGCCTTTCCAGCTTCACTGTACTCCCTCACAGCCCCTAAAATGTGGCTTTTTGGCCGTTTTTTCCCCGAACTCTAACCAAAATCGATCCAATTCGGCCAATCGACTCACTTTGGCGGTGGATTGAATATATATGAGTGGGGATGACCTTGGGTCAAAATTCAGACATAATCAAATTTAGGGGAGGGGTGCTCAGGTGTCAAAAAACACAAAACTAGTTTCCATTTAATCCAATCGATGAAGGATCCGAAATTGTATAACATATTGAAAAATCATCTTCCTTGGTCAAATTAGGTGGGGTGATACATGAAAGCTTCCTGGGTCTTTTTTAGAACCTAAAATTTGATATGTATATTTATTGTGGGTCCTAAATGTATCTTTTGGCGGTCTTGGCTTTTCAGCTCCATTGCACTCCCTCACAGCCCCAATAATCTGTTTTTTAGTCGTTTTTTCTTAATTTTTGATATTGTTCCTCGCATAACCCCATTCAAATTAAGGTACGAAGATGGAATTTGTTATGTGCATTTAGTAGGAGCCCTACATGTGTCTTTTGTGGATTTCGTCTTGTTAGCCTCATTGAAGCCTTCCTACCCTTAATGTTTTTTTTTCAATTTTGCTGATGATTATAACATGCTACGAAAATCAGGCTGAAAAAGCATCGTTTTGAGACGCATCTTTTTTTAATTTCTCGAAATGTAAATTTAAATTCGCATTAGCATTTCACGACGTGCTACGTGAAAAAAGTAACTATGATATTCGCTCGAAATTACCTCATTATATTTTTAGAAATTGAAATTCGATACGTAAATATTTACACTAAGTTTTTTAACGTACTTTTTGGTCAGAAGTTGGTAAATGGTAGGTATAGGTAGACCTACGCGGAAACGCCACCCTCTTTTCTCGTATAATATCTACTCAAATTCAAAAATTATTTCATCATTATAAATTATTTGTTTTTAATTGCATGTTCGTTTCGTCGATTAATATAGTTGGTTAAACATTAAAGAAAAATTTTATTTATTCAATATCGCAATCGGCGAAGATTAATTAAATTCAATATTACGCCCGGATGTAAATTATCAAAGATTTTCAGTATATTTTTAATGATACTAATTAATTCTCTCGAGGAATTAGCAAGGCTGATGAAATGATGTGAAAAATAGCTAGGTAGGTATTGGAATTAAATAAATTGCCCGTTGTGGTTATAACTATCTATATTTTTCACCTCACCACTGACGAATGAATAGCGTTTAAAAGTTTGGCTTTTATTACTAATAATTTTGAAAAATTTATCACTTCATTATAATTATACTCGTAATTTGCGAAATTAACATCATTGCAACGAAAAACAAAATAGAGTCAATTTAAAAAAAAAAAACACATATTCGAGTAGTAGATTAAACAAGCCTCGATCTCAGTTCGCCATTAACTTCATATCGAATTTAATGTACTTAGATTTTCGAGCCGTATGTAATAACTTCTTCCATACATTATGAAATATCGAAATATCAGGCTAAAATTTCAAATTTGTTGCTTTAATTCTCTGGGGAAATTAAATTTTTTCGCGTTGGAGAAATTTCATAAAAAAATGTTCAATCTAGACATGTTCCAGTATGTAAGTAAACTCGTGGAAGGTTCAAATTTTTTTTCCAACTCGTATTAAGGTATACAAAGTTATATGAAAATTAGAATTTTGCTGTAAAAGATGCATGCAGGTGCTTTCTAAAATTTGATATTTTTCTTTTTCTTTAATGAAGAAATTTCAATGTTGATTTGGAACGTGAAAATTCTATATCATTCCTTGAAAAATCATTCCCATATTGTTTTTACCAGCAATAATTTAATATTTTCTCCTTTTAGCGACGTAGCTTTGAAGGGAGTTGCATGGAGGTTGTAAATCATCTTGATTTTATCCGAACGGATCTTAAATACTGAATAGTCGATACGTTTAGGTTCTTATGAGCTGTCAAAGTAGAGTCAATTTCGAGAAAAAAAATGTGTACATTTGTCTGCTTGAATGCTGAATATCGCTGAATGATTCAATTTATGATCAGGAGCCCTCCAATACCCCTCCTTCTCCCACAAAGATTGGTTGAAAGTCGGCAAATCGATTATTTCATTCAAATTGTGGCTAGGCACTAGGGTGTTTCAATTTCAGTTTTTTTTTTTTTTTTTAAAGTTGGAGGGGTATGGAAAAAAAGTTGCAAAATGATGTGAAATGAACGTGGTAAAAATTTGAGGTCTTTAATTTGACTCTTATCCTACACCCTTTTGATTTGATCTTTCGAAATTTTCTTTTAGATTTTTTCGTTGCTAACTTGTCATAGTGAACTACATGAGACCGAAAAAAAACATAATCGCAATTTTGTTTGCTTTTGAGAGGTTCCAAAATTCTGTTAAAAATGGAAAAAATCAATTATTTAAAATTTTCTCAATGTAATGAAGTAAAAATGAGAAACCTCATCACTTTTTATGACGTGAGAAATAAGTTTTTTTTTCGCCTTTTCACTTCGAAAAACTAGACATATTCGATTTTTTCCATTTTTAGATATGGTTTTGGAACCCCTAAAAAACAAAAAAAAGAGAAAAGTTTTTTTTTGGTCACATGTAAAAATTATTTTTTTGATTTTTCGTGTAAATTTTGAAATTTTAAATTAGGGGGGGGGGGGGAGTAAGGGTCAAGTTAAAAACTTCAAATTTTTACCACCTTTGTTTGACGTCATTTTGCAATTTTTTTCATACCACCATCCAACTTTCGAAAAAAAAAACTAAAATTGAAACGCTCTAGTTAGTACAATACTATGGTGGGTCGAATTTTACTTTTTTTTGAAACCTGCGAACAGCAGGATCGCAATAGTTGCAAAATTGTCTCAACAGGGTGGTAAAAATGCTAGCCTCTCAACTTACTTTTTTAAACTTAAAAGTTCAAAAATTTTTAAACATTTAAAAAAAATAAAATAAAAAGTTTTTTTGAGAATTTTTTCTAAAAATCAATTTTTTTTATCCCTTGCAGACCATTTTTCAGGGGCGCTCAAAAATTATAGTTTTTCCTATTTTTGAAAATAAATTTTCTAAAAATTAAAAAAATACATTTTCAAATTAATTTTCATCGAAAAGAACGTATTTTATGTATTATAGGCTTTCAAAGGCACTTTTTCTTTTTTTTTTCTCTGAGTTTTTTATACCGTATTTTTTCATGTTGGAATACCAATTTGAGAACCCCTGAAAATAGCAAAAGTGGGGGAAAACAGATCCTGAACGAATGAATATAAGTGCACTCGGTTTATTTCGCTAAGAATTTGCTGAAACAAATTTCTAATGATGTGAAAATTTTTTCGAAAAAACAGAAAAAGCCCATTCTTTAAGTACCGTTGAAAAATCCTGTATGGAGGATAAAATTGAAATATTGAACAGAATCATCTAAAATTGGTGTTTTACATCCATTTCAGGAAGGCGTTTTTCAAAAAAAAATTCCACTCATAGTTTTTCAGAAAATTGTGAAAAAAGCGCAAAAATTTACATTTATTAAAACGTGATGAAAACTCGTTGTTAATAATCATTTTAAATTCAAATATACGTAATAATTCCATTAAAAAAAAAAATTGTCACAAAAAAATTTTTTAATTTTGAACGATTTTTGCAAGTTTAGGAAATTGATTTAGGTGGCTGAAATTTTTACCACATAGTTTAAAGATCATTTCGCAACTATTGTTACCTCGCTGTTTGCAGATTTCCAAAAATGCGAAATTTGGCCCCCTCTAATATGCACCTTAGGGCCATTTTTTAAGACGCAGATGGAGTCCAGAATTTCTCCCAGTGATGAGGTCCCCTAACCTAAGTCATTTAGGAGGGGCGATGAGAGTCTTCCCCTTTTTGACCCTGAAAATGGGCTATTCCTCCCCTAACTTCCCACAAAACTGAACTAGGAAGTTGAAATTTGGTCTGTACATTCAATTCGAACCCTAGATGTGTCTTTTGGAGGTTTCAATTTCTTAGATCCATTACACCCCCAAAAAAGTGTTTTTTTGGTTGACTTTTCTAATTTTTTGAGTTTGTTTCTCGCATAACTTCTCTCCAAATTGAACTAGGAACTTGAACTTAACTAGTAACTACAAACGTATGAATGTTTCTAAATTCGATTTTTTATTTTATTTTTCAGTCGCCGGATCATTTTATGGAACAGATTTTGCCTCAATAAAAAGCCTCGTTGGTCAAACGAGCTAAATGTAAATTTGAGTAGATTCTTGATCGAATACAGAAGAACTGAACTCCCTCCCCCATTTTTTCTATAAAAAAAAGAGAACGTTTGGATGTTTACAGATTTTTTGGATTTAGGTGAGTAGGTACTACCAGAATTTATTAAAAGCTATAATTTTAAACATTCACTTTTAGATAAAAATTTACTATTTTTTGAAAATTTTTATGCTAAAAGTATTTAGTTGTATGTAAAAAATACCATCCATAATAAGGTGATAATATTGCGATAATACTACAAATATCACGTATTTTTCCCCTTCGAATGCAAGCCATGCTTTTAGTTCAATATTCGAAAGGTAAGTTTACGAGAAAATATTTCCCATAATAAGTATTTCTATAGTAGTAAAATAAGTCTAGGTATTACCTAATAAAAAATCTTTGTAAAATAATGAAACATAACATACCGAGCAACATATATGGACGAAACCGACGTACTGCAGGATAGTAGAACCCAAGCCCCAAAATGCAAAATACCAGTCAGTCTGTTCATTATTTTACGTCCGTATTTATCGGTCAAAATACCTCCTGGAATAGCGAAAATAATTCTGCCTATTTCAGCCAACGATACCATTTGTGCACATTCTTCCATCGTAGCTGTTACATCTTTAGTTTTGGTGAAAAAATAAAAAGCATAAGATGGCCAGCTGCCAGTGACTCCCATCATGAACACATTGATAAAAACTGTAAAACAAACAAATAATAAAATTAAAAACTGAAACAAATGTAATTGATGAAAGTAGCTATTCGAAAGTATTTAATTTACCAGGTAGCAGTATCAATATTTGACGTTGAATTGCCTTCCGGGGCACAGGTGTTTCTTCTATAAGCTTCTTCTTATCCATTGTCTTTGTTTATTTAATTTAGAAAAAAAAATCGAAAGCTATACCAACTTAATCATGAAAAATACTTCGAGTAAATACGTAACAAGAAAAGTTTTCGCAACGTGATGGTGTACTGGACTAATGCATTCAACTTTAGATGCAAAGATTAAATTGAGAACAGTTTCTTCTTATATCTTGGTGATGAGTATTTTTTTTATCACATGTGCTCATTAATTTATATCTGATAATATACATATGATCGAATGACGGAAAAAATCTTTAATTTACATCATGCGCGGAAACGGCTTCATCTTTATATTAAATTTTCGTAGCTGCACATACTAAGAAATGAATTGATAATTCATGCAGAATGAGATTGATTCGATAACAGGCGTTGAAGACAATTATCGTTGCTATAAAATTGCTTGTGAGGGGTTTTCACGAAGTGAATTTTCAACAAATAATGATATTTTTATTTTCAGGATTGTTTAATGATTTAATTTCTCAGGAACCCCCCTTCCACTTGAGGTCGAAAAATTTGAAAAATTTTTACATTTAAACTAATTTTATTTCTTAAAACTCCCAAACATGTACCCTCTCCTTTGAACGATCCCTGGCCACGACACTGTACTTTTGTTTACCCTATAGTCGCGTTTTATTTTTATTTTATTATTTTTTTTATTTCATTGATGGAAAGTAAAAAAAAGCATCGCTTAGCTTGATTTTAGTGACATATTATAATCATGAGAATTGAAAAAAAAGCGTCAAGGGTAGGAAGGGTTCAATGAGACTAAAAAGTCGTAACCCGCCAAAGGCGCATCCAAGGTTCCTACTAAATTTACATACCAAATTTCAACTTTCTAGCTCAATTTGGAGGGGAGTTATGCGAGGAATAAACTCAAAAAATAAAAAACGATCAAAAAACCACATATTGGGGCTGCGAGAGGGTAAAATAGGCCTGAAAAGTCGATATCTCCAAAAAAGCACATTTAGGGCCCTTACTAAATAAACATACGAAATTTCAACTTCCTAGCTCAGTTTGATGGGGTTGATAGGGGAGGAGCAGCCCTTTTTCAAGGTCAAAAAAGGGGAAACCTCCCATATCTCCCCTCCTAATTGATTTAAGAGGTTGATTTTTGGATATGTTACACAACTTTTAGTTCTCTAGCAATTTGTTTAAAAAAGGAAAATTTCTGCGTTTTTGACCTCTCAGCAGCCCCTCTTCCAAATTGGTCATAACCTAATTTCAACCCAAATTCATCCTCTTTCATATATATCTAATCCGTCTCTAAGCTGAGTTACTTGACCAAATCGGAGCGATTTTGGTCAGTATCGAGGGAAGTGAATGGTTTTAATGTTGCGAAAAAAATGGAATAGGTAAAATAAAAATAAAAATAACAATAAGCATAAATATCTGACAAGGCTAAAAATCCTCTTAATGGTCTTCTAGGACCCTAAGATGGATTTTTTTGATATTCCCCTCCCCGCTCATCCGTCGTTGTTCGATAACTTAGAAAATCAGGCTAAAAAATTCTGAAACTTTTAACGTTTTTTATGATTCTAAATTAAACATTGTAAATTTGATTTCGTTTTAAAATTTATAGGTAGCTATTACGATAGGCCGAATTTCACTATTTCTGAAAATCTGCTAACGCCGGGGTCACAACAGTTGTGAAATGACCTTCAAATGGTGTGGTATAAATTTCAGTCCCCTATCTCAACTTATAAAATTCACTTAAAGTTTGAAAATTTGCAAAAATTTTCAAAATATTGAATAAAAAAATATTTGAAATTTTTTTTCTAAAAATGGACTTATACATATTTGAACTCAAATGGTCATTGCCACAAGTTCTCATTGTTACCACTCTTATGGGTATTTAAAAAATGGCACTTTTACGCGTTTGTTTATGATTTTCTGAAAAACGTCTTCTTGAAATGGATTTACAAATGAGTCATCAAATTTAGATTATTCAGCCCAATATTTCAGTTTTATCCCCATAAATGATTTTTTTATTAAAGATGTTTTACAAATGGTTTTTTCTTGTTTTTTCAAGAATTTTTTGGTGAATTCTTAGTAAAATAGATTAACTACACTTAGCTTCGTCAATTTATGATCCGCTTTCCACACTTTTGCCTCTTCAGGGGTTTTCAATAGCTATTCCTGCATACAGAAGTATAGCATCAATGCTTCAAAAAAAGATTTAAAAAAATGAAAAATATATTTTTTTTTCAAAAAATCATTTTCTCAACTTTTAACGAAGTTATTAAAATACTTGAGAAGGATAAAATTGAAATATTCTGCTTAATTGTTTAAAATTGATGTCCTGCATATATCTCAGGACAATGTTTTTTAAAAAAAATTTCCTTCATAATTTTATAGAAAATTGTGAAAAAAATGCAAAAGTGACATTTTTTAAACCCCCCTCATAAGAGGAGTAACGATGAAAACTTGTCGCTGATGATCATTTCGAGTTCAAATCTGTGTAATAGATTAATTTCTGGGAAGAATTAAAAAAAAATTCTTTATTAAATGTTTCAAACTTTAAAAATTCATTTAAATAGCTGAAATTCTTATCACATGCTTCTAAAGTCATTTTGCAACTATTGTAACCCCACCGTTTGCAGATTTCCATTGAGAGCAAAATTTGACCCAACGTAGTAGTTTTCTCATGCATACTTCTTTTTATTTAATTAGATTATGTCCAATGCTTATTCATTTTATCAGTGTTGCTTATGATCATTTTTTTTTCAATTTTTTACATGGAAAATTTTTACGATCTAATTAAAATGAAAATTGATTTTTTTAATTTGATAGAATTTTTTTCAGTTATTTGTATAGGTATTTTTTTTATTAAACACGTGAGTGTTTCTTATCCGTCGATGATCGAAGATTAACATTTAATACCTTTATTAAGTTCATTGATAACTTTCGCCTGGTAAGACTGCGTTAAATGATGCAACTTTGTTTATTTTCTAGATACTAATCTCTAATTTTGTGGAGTACATCAGTTTTGGTGGGGAAGGGAGGTAGGGGTAGGCCCAATTTTTCATTCTAAACGTTTCTGTTGACAGCTTTTCAACATTGTGTAGTATACCCAGTTTGATTTTTGGTATCGAATGCCTAACCTTGTTGTGCCACCAGAAATTGTTTACTATGTAGTTTTTCATCCTTCTTTTTCTTTTATCTAAATTTTGTTTTGATGCTCTAAATTGTGGTATTTGTGTGTTTATCTCCTCAGTAATTTCATATATCTCTTTTTGAATATTTTTCTTTTATCATTCAATCGTTAAACTAAAATTTTCTATTGATATATTTTATTAAATCTGTTATGCTTGAAAAATTTTTCATACAAATCAGATTTAAAAATTAACCTGGCAAATGTTGAATCGCTTCGTAAGACAAATTGTGTTTATAATTTTTTTTAAATATCATCGAAATCAGCAATAATTAAGTGCGGTTTTAATAAAAAATATTGCAAATGCAGTGTCCAGTTTTTTTTGCTGAAAAATTTTAGTCTCCGTTTCGTTTATTAACTTTGCAAGATAATCTATGAAAATTTCGTGTACCTAGAAATTTCTATGAATTTTCTTAAGTACAATGTACTGTCTGCATTATCACATTTCATGCATAAAAGGGTTTTTGGAAGGCGAGAGAGGGACTAAGCCCTTCCAGATTTCAATTGGCCCCCTGCTTATGGTTTCATAGCACGATTTTTATGCCACATTGTCCAAAAAAAACTAGACCTATAAAAAAACATTTTCAGATCCTAGAACATTATTAAGAGCATTTCAGGCATACCGAAGTTTTTTCTTTTTATTATTTTTTTTATCGCCAAAGACTAGAATCATTAGTTGTCTCAGTTCCGACCAAGATCACTAAAGATTCTGTTGGTGTGCTGGGATTGGCAACGGATTAGATGTATCAAAAAATCAACCTCATAGATCAGTTACAAGGGGTGATACGAAGGGGAGGTCCCTGTTTAATCCTGAAAAATACCTATACTGAGGTTTAAATTTGGTAAATAGTTTATTTGAAGTTCTAGGTATGCTTTTTGGGAGTTTAAACTTTTCAGTCCCTTTGGAACTCCTCACAAGTAGTTTTTGGGCTACTTTTGCTAATTTTTGAGTTTAGAGTGGGTCAAAATTTTGTATGTAGATTTGATAGACGCCTTATATGTGCTTTTTGGGACTTCAACTTTTCAATCTCATAACACCTTTTTACAGCTATGTATTACTCCCAAATTGAACCGAAGCGGTTGAAATTTGGCATGTAAATATAGTAGAGTCTTCCTAGCCAGACGTGCCCTCAGAAGGTTTTAGCTATTCACTCCAGAATCAACCTCCATCCCAATACACTGATTAAGTAAACGAGTTTCATTTCCATACATAAATGAAACACTTTTTCAAACTCCAATGTATCATGAAAATCTGGTTGCAAAAGTATCGTATTTCTCCAATCGGAAGTTGGTATATGGATAAATGGGTGTCTGCGTATCCAGAAAAAATTGCACCTCCTTTAAAAGTTGTCTGTGAATAAGGGTAGATCAAAGTGTATCAGTGTTATTAGATTTTCATAATGTAAATTTGAGTTCACCTCTTGCCAATTTTTTTATCCTTATGAAGTATAATTTTTTTTTCCACCAATTTATATCCTACTTTTATTTCTTATAATCATTATTATGTAGCGGTAGACTTGGCTCGTTAATAGTTTAATATCATCTTTTGATCATCCTATCTTTCTAGTAATATTTCGACGAATTGCGCAAATAAGCATAATATTTCTAAAGGAGAGATATTAATCTAGCCTATCGTCATGAACTAATGATAAACTTTCATCCGAAACCGGCAAAGCGTCAATTTGAGCTGGCGAAAAGCTCTTTAACGGATACAGGTGTTTACCACATAAACACGTTCTAAACGAAGATAATCCAATGCAAGAAATTTATATAGGAATTGATAACACTTTCAGATTTTACATCATCTTTGATTAAGATATCATTATGTTTTATGTATTTTCCTTTAATTAATTTTTGACGAAAACCTTCGCGATATTTCATAATACGTACAATGAGATCGTATAGACAATTTTAATCAGATCCTTGAACTTAATACCTTTCACGATTCGGAGTTAAATGTATTTTATATATGAAATTTTCTAGGTATGGTTTAATTAAATCAATATTTTAGATAATTTTATTTATTAGGTTTCCTACGATTGGGAATTAATCAGTTTGATTTAATATTTTTTAGGAATATCGAAAATCAAAAAATCGTTAGTATTATCTTCAGATCTCTTTTTAGTTGGTAAAGATTCAGAGAAGTAGGCATTTTTTAAAAAGTTTCTCTCAGGAATAAAATTCGTGAATGAATAATATCTAATAGTATATTACATATAAATACCTACTTATTTAAAATTCTTTTAAAATAGTTAACAAAATTTAAAAAGAAAAGTATAACAAGTGATTAAAAAATAGTAAATAATGAGATTTTTCTGTACTAAACTGAATACATGATTTATAGATGGTTAGCTCAAAAATAGCACAAACCCGATCAAAATTCCCTCAAAACGGAAATTTCGTTGATGGTAAAGTGAAGTATGTATTTTAATATTCGTGAACTTCCTTAAAATCCGTGCATATTTTGCTTTCTCATGGAAGAGGGGGCAAGGAGGGAGGTGCAATGCCTTGTTTTTTGGCAAAATTAAAAAATGATCATTTTTACTACTTCATCTTTTTTCCACTGGAGATCGTGGGTAGGAGCTGAGGTGTTCAGAAAAAATCATTTTTTTTTTTGAAAATCTCCATTTGACGAGAATAATTTTTAAAAGGGCTATAGTAGGATAAGGACGATTTTCTCTTAAGTCTCAGAATTCAGTTTTTTAAGGGACTATTTAGGCACTTGTAAAAGATAACTTTTAAGCGTATTTGCAATTTTTGATCCCGTTGCCGAGGACTAAGACAATGTAGAATTTACTTTTGGAGGGGGGAGGGTTACATTTATTTTTTTTTCTCCGCAAATTTTCGGCTGATTTTTCTCAAACTTTGTATGAACATGAAGGTACTTGAGAGGAGTTTTCAGATTTTTCGAACTCTAAATATGACTTTGAAATAGACTTTGAAAACTTTGGGGGGAGCGGAGGCTTATAGGACTCCCTTTCTGATGTGGAAACTCGAAAAAATTATCTAGAGTTATTAGAAGTATTTTACACTTTCCAGAATGTTTTCAAATTTTTCGTGGTGGTGACCACCTCTGTAACCCTTAAAAACCAGTTTCCTGCTCGTTGAATATCGCTTATAGAACAAATAATTCATACACAAGTCTTTTTCTTCTTATAATCGCGTAGTTCAGTGTCACGAACAATGTACCAAAACTTCCATCCCAACAACGTTAGGCAAACACCCTTGTATGTTATATGAGGCACCCACTCCCCCTTACCACACTGAAAATCAGTTTTTTTATAAATATTATCCACTTCTTCGCCATGGAATTCAGAAAAAAGAGTGAATTGATTATTTTTATTATGTTGACACATATAATTTACCGGCATACCACCTCATACAATTTTCCTTCATCCCAAATTTCAAAAAAGAATCGTTGTTTCCAACAAATTGAAGTGTCCGATAGCATAGAACCACTCCACTACGTGTCGCGGTGGTTAGTATCGTGCTCGGGCTCCAGGCTGGTAGCGTTTGGTTTGTAACGTCAACGCTAATGAGGCACGAGTTAATATCATTCAAATTGGCTAAAATTTTAACTGTGATGTTTTTAGGGCCAAATAAAACTTTTTACGGAGCGAGGTTCGAAAAATTCCAAATTTTGCATTTCAAGAAACAATCCCTAATCTTTATAAGTACCGTTTTTATGAACTGTTTTCCAGCCCTGGAAAAATTCGAAATATCCTGAAGGCTATAAAACGTCTCGAAATCGCTTTCAATCGATTTGGGACGTCAGAATTAAAGGTATGTACCAAATTTCAGCTTTTTTTCGTTGATCAGATGAAATTTTCATGATACACAGGACGATGAGATAATTTGGAAATTTGTAAAATTCGCCAAAATTCGAGAAATACACTTCAGAATTTTAAATTTTAGAAACGGAGTTCTTTTAATATGTACTTTTAATTTATTCATGTATTGACTTGAAATTTCACGCTGAGTTGGGAAACCTCCCTTATTAACAATGAAAAAACAGTGAAAAACGTGTTTATTTTTAGTTTTGATTTTTTTTGAGCATGTTGTACTCAATTTCCGAACCCTAAAAAAATGTATGTGATAAGTGACCACTTAACTAAGACAATGAAAATATTTCCAGCCATAAATCACCCCCCCCCCAATTAATTTTTTATCCAATTTTTTTTTTATTTTTACATGAAATGTGAATCGAAAATTTTCAAAAAATTCTCATTCACAGTACTTGTTGAAATTTCGATATTTGTGGGGCAATCACATGCGAATTATGTAACATACAAATTACTATCAACCATATTATCTTCCATTGTCCAAAATTTCACCTAGAACGTAGTACACTGTTGACCTCTACTCACCCCAAAGACGTTCTCTCTGACCACCCAAAAAATATTCAAAATCTATTAAAATTTCTCAAGACCACCAAACTGACTTCCCTCCTCTAATGTAACCCATCTCTAGGCATACCACCTTTTCCACCAC
>FIZR01019047.1:0-37750 GCA_900060175.1 Ferrisia virgata | reverse complement strand
TTAGTATCTTATACCCTTAAAATACGAATTTGTTATGATTATCAGTAGTGGTGAACAAATTTTTTGGACCATACCCGGTCCTGTACCTGCTGTATAGAAGGGGGTACATGATTTTTGGGGCACCCCCCCCCCGCCATTCATTAAAATAAAGCTATTATTACATCATGGGTGTCGATTTCATATGAATTCAGGATAACTTTGGGTGAAAATTCAGTTTTGCCCCATTTTGGGGGAGGGGGTGCTAAGGGGCCAAAAACACTAAAATTATTCTTTTTTGAGTCAACCTGTAGAGAATTCAAAGGTGTATAAGATATCCAAAAATCAGCCTCCTAGGTCAATTAGGAGGGGAGATATAAGGGGTTTTTCCCATTTTTGACCTTGATTAAAGGGCTGTTCTTCTTATATCTTCCCACCAAAATGAGCTAGGAAGTTGAAATTTAGTATGTACATTTAGTACGTGCCTTAGATATACGTTTCGGGGGTGCCGACTTTTCAGCCCCATTTCACCTCTTCGTAGCCTCAAATATGCGGTTTTTTTGGTTATTTTTTCTTATTTTTTGGGTTTGTTCCTTGTATAACTCCCCCTCCCCCTCCCCACTAAATTGAGCTAGGAACTTGATATTAGGTATTTACATTCAGTAAGGGTGCTAGTTGTGCTTTTGGGGGTTTCGATTTTTCGACTTCATTACACCCCTTAACAGTCCTGAATTTGCGTTTTTTTGTCGTTTTTTCTCATTACAAATCGTTTTTCCTCGCATAACTCCCCTCTATATTGGCCCTTGAAGTTGAAATTAGGTATGTACAGTCAGTAGAAATCCTAGATGTACCTTTTGGGGGGTTTGGACTTTTTAACCCCAAAGAACCCTTCCTATCCTTAATGCTGATTAGGAAAAAGGCATAGATTTTTTTTTTCAATTCTCATGATTGTAACATGTCATGAAAATCAGGCTGATTTGGATGTGCTGTTTCGACTTGGAATCGAGCAATATTCATTATTGTGACAATAATTTTCAACGAAATTTTGCAGTTTGATATTTACGATTATGAATTTGGACGATGAAAGAAAAATTAATATTTAATAATTTTGCCAGAAGCCTATGTTGGTACGAATTTTCACGATACCGATGCGATGGTGTACGTACTTGGGCGAAAATTAAGCCTTCTTGTCAAATCGAACGATATATGTATTTTCTATGTAGATAATTATAACAATCAACAACCGCCTCGACGTGCGGCAGTGGAAAGCTTTAAATTTATAACCTGTCAGAATGTTGCTGTGGGAAAACGTATTTTTATTTTATGACTTTCATTAAAAGCCATCTCGCGCATACATAGAGAGACATACGTATACAATAAGGGGGTGATTTCTCCTTGACCGTTTTATATACTTACATAACTATGTAGTGTACGTTTATGTACTTATTTCTCTCGATGCTATGTTATAATGGTCCATAGATTTAACCTATGCTGCTGTCCAACTAATCTTAGGCGACGTTCATTATTTTTATCGAAAAAGAAACTGTATTTTGTATTTACGCCGGCTTCTCCTTTTTGTCAGCCCTTCCTCGCCTCCCTTTCGTCCACTATAATATTCTTTCTCTCTCTCTTTCTCTCTCTCTCTCATCCGTACTGATAAGATAGACTGTAAGTATATTTTAAGTATACACCGACCGGATGGAAATCTACGAACCGTGAAAATTCTATGTACTCCATTTACGTTCGTTTATTTATATGTAATGAAATATTTCAACGCGTAAATTGTACGGAATTTTAATTTCTTCGCTTCGAATTGCACAATTATAAAAAGGTCTCATTAACGAGCGTCGCGTCGGGTCGCGTCGTATCGTATCGTATCGTTCGGTATTCTATTCCATGTAGAAGAAAAATACGCGAAATTTTTTTACGTTACTGACATTATTTTATATACATATGTATATAAAGGACATACTATGTACGAGTATTCTAATTGTGTGTGTGTGTGTGTGTGTGTGCATACTGTGTTCCAGTTCCTGTATTTACTACTACCTTTTATGCACCTTCGCACTATGAAATATTATGTCGATTTTGTCGCCTCTTCTGTACGTGATATTGATATGTTAATCGTATTCGGTATGTTGGACCAGTTTAGTTGTACTATATTTTAGTTATCTGAAAGTATAGGAAGGAGGATGGTACGCGAATGTAGGTGAAATATTCGTCATTGTATTTTGATTGTAATATTCAATGGATGAACGAAGGAAGCCTTGAAAATAATTTAGCCTGGTTTGGTGACAGGGGTGAAAAGTCGAGACTTTTTGAAGGCTCAATACAGTTTCTCGTGTAATCTACATTCCATGTTTCACTCTCTTTTTACCAATTACAGAAGCAAAACGGCGAGCATTTTTGTTTTCCAAGGTCAAACACATTGAATCATCTGGTTTTCTTTCTTCCTGCGTTTTTTATGGAATATTGTTATTTCTGATATTTTTTTTCATGTCCTATTGTCAAATAACACCAGGTATTTAATTCCTGTTGATTTGTGGTGAATGGAGGGAGGGGGAGGAGACGAAGAAGGTCCTGAAAAACCACGAGACCAATTTTGCTCACGTTAGATATTTATTCCTTTTGAATTTTATTTCTGTTCCATTCTCCCCCGTCTTCCCCTGCCCTTCGAAACCGAGTCTCACTTACCCAGCTCTGATGTTAGGCTTGGATTCGATGTAAGTAGATGGGGATGAGCTTGAGTCTATATTCAATTATTCTCAAATTTGGGGAAGGAAGGAGGTGCTGAGAGGCTAAAATTTCAAAACTTATTCATATCTAAACCAATCGATGAAGAATCAAAAGTTATATGGAGTATCTGAAAATCAGCATCCTACGTCAAGTTGAGGGGAGATATGAGGATTTCACCCTTTATCCTCTTTCAAATTAAGCTAGCGAGTTTAAATTTGGTATACACATTAAGCAGGGGTTTTATATGTACTTTTAGGGGTTTTTAACTTTTCAGCCTTATTACAACTCTTCATAGTACCAGAAAAGTTGTTTTTGAGCAATTTTTCTCGTTTTTTGAATTTGTTCTACGCTTGTTTCCCCTCAAAATTGAGCTAAAAAGTTGAAATTTAGCATATACATTTAGTATGGGACTTATATGTACTTCTTGGGAGGGGGGGGGGTTCGACTTTTCAGCCCCATTACAGCTCCTTACAGTGCCAAAAAGTGGATTTTAGTCAATTTTTTCTCATTTTTTGAGTTTTCTCTATGCATGTTTCCCTTCAAAATTGAGTTAGGAAGTTGAAATTTGGTAAGTAAGTTTACTAAGGGTCTTAGATGTGCGGGGGGGGGGTTCGATTTTTCAGCCTAATTGTACCTCTTGTCAGCTCTGAAAAAATTGTTGTTTTATAATGGTCAAAGTTGTCTTTCTATTAAAAAAAAAATAATGCACAAATACTCTTTTTTTTTATAATCCCTCTAAAAATATTCGGCTGTGGGTGGGTTCTAAATTTATTGTTTTTTGATAATCTCTGGCTTGTATTTCTCCCAAGTTGTTGTCAAAATTATGTTTTCCTTTATTATACGTACCTTGTCCTCAATTATTCGTCTCTTCACTATTATACATTCAACTATAAAGCTTACACTTGATTTCTCGGCTATTAATTTTCCTCTATATTTTTGTATTCATCCAATCTTTATGTAATCCATTCATGAATTTTCATTTGTATATCCGTTCAATATCCTTATTTTTCATTTGTATTCCTATTTTTGTGTATATACTAACATTTCTTTAGTTATTTTTTGTTGTTCTTCGGAAAATAAATCCAAAGAGATTGATTACAATTTAATAAATGACTGTAACAGTTGGGACATTTTAGATGTTTTTCGAGCTTATTTCTCACCGTTTATTTCGCTTCCTAATCGAGCTAGGGCTACTACAGATTGCAGCAGGCCTGAAAAGTGGAAACTTCAGAAAGGCTCATTTATCTATGTGCCAAATTTCAGGATCTAAGGTCAATTTGTAATCAACACAAAGTAAGAAGTCAACTTTTCTTATGTCAGAAACAAAATGAAATCGTTCATCTTCAATTCCAACTTGATATTTCTGATGGTCTTCTCTACTCCCTGCCGAAATTTTGGATGTTACTCGTTTCTAACTCAACATTACTCTCGCTCATATATATCCTATCTATTGATGATGTAAGCCTATTGCCTGAATTCAAGCGACGACGGCAAATCTGCAAAAACTACTCAAAAAACTACTTAGGTGCAATAGACAATGAAGGTTGAAAATCTAAATTGAAACGCACAAACAACACATCAGAGGTTACCTGTTAAATGTATAAGTAAAATTGAAACTATGTAGGGCAATACAGCGGAAGGGAGGGGAGTGGTATGCGAAGAACGACCTTTTTTCAAAATCAAACATGAGGAATGTGGCAGGTCGATTTTTATGTCGATTGATTCAAAAATAAAAAAGGTATTTCAAAATTTTTGGTTCTTAGAAACCTTTCTTTTAAATTTTAGACATTACTGAATATGTACAGCTAATGTAATCCTATTGAGTCTAATTTTAGCAATTTTGGTTCGTACTGAACTGAATAAATAATTTTGGTAAGGAGGTAGGATGAAAAAATTAATACAGGGTGAGAGGAGTTTGGCAAGGATACAGAATGTCTCCTCTGCTCTTTGATATATGTTTGCTGAATATATCATGCGACGGGCACTCGAAGACTGGAATAGAGGAGTTTCAGTTGGTGGCAGAAAAATCTCAAATCTTCAATATGCAGACAACACTACTCTGGTCGCAGCTGATGAAAAGGAGTTGGCGGAGCTAATCAATCGAGTATGTGAAAGCAGTGAGTGAAGAACTGGGGCTTCGCATCAATGCTTCAAAGACTATGTCTTCCATAGTCTGATGTCCTGAAAGAATATGAGAATGTCTACACCTTTGTTTACTTGGGCTTTAGTATACAGGCTAATGGTGGATCTTCGGCAGAAATACAGCGCTGAATTGCTTTGGGAAAGTTAGCGATGACCAGACTACGGAATGTCACATGTGATAGGAACATATCCGAGGACACAAGGAAGAGTCTAATCAGAATCCTTGTGTTTCCTGTCTTTTTGTATGCAGCAGAAACCTGGACATTGAAGGCAGATGACAAAAGAAGAATAGATGCTTTTGAGATGTGGGTGTGGAGAAGAATGTTGACAATTCCATGGACAGCATGAAGGACAAATAAGTCAATCGTTGAAGAACTGGAGGAGCGAGGAAGACTTGGCGTTCTATGCGAGAAACGCATCATGGGATATTTTGGACAAGTGGCCATAACGAATGAGCAGAATCTAGAAAAGGACATTCTCTTCGGCAAAATACTTGGTTCAAGAGGCAGAGAAAAATCTGCTACCAGAAGGGCTGACACAATAAAAGCGCGAATGGGATCAGTCGCTTTGGCAGCAAAGAATGCGCACTTTAATGGCAGCAGTACGGTTGTGACGACTGTTACCTTTTGATTGATTGATGTTCAAAAAAGACCTGATTCGTTTTTAAAATTCCGGAATAAATTTCATTCACCCCCTCCCCCCGTACTCATCACAGATTGGCTATTATTTGATGATTTGTAATAGCCTGACTTCTTTTTACAATTTCATGCAGGAAATTAAGCTGAAAAAATCCAAAATTGTTGTAGTGAATTGAAATACTGAAAATTTTACTATTTTTGAGGTCATTTGTTAAAAAACTATCACACAAGTCATGGAAATCCAGACAGGTATTAGCATAGATTTATAGTACTCATAGAGGCGAATTCGTTGCGCTCGCTTGAAGTCCCACTTTTCCCCAGAGATGGCGCTCTACAGGCATCTGAAAATTGAACAAATGTACTACTTTAAAAATTGGATCCAATCATCAATCCAAGTAGCGGACCTTGTAGACAAAAGTTTTTCCTATAAATTTTGTCATATACACATTTTGTCTATCTCCATTATTGAAGGAGCAGCATTCGTTTGAATTTTAAAAGCCCCTTCAAATAATCGATATAGGCAAATTTTGTACATAATCAAAAATGTTGTAAATGTTGCCTACTACAAAGACCACTATTCATAACCACGATTTGGACAAATTTTTTGTTTTAAAAATTTTACTCAGACCCAACTAGCCCTCGTGTAAAATTTTTGGGAATGAAAAATTTGTGCAAATCTTAATTTTGAATAGTGGACCATGGAGTAGGCAACTTTTGCAACATTTTTGGTTATGTACAAAATTTGTCTATCTTGATTATTTGAAGGGGCTTATACAATTCAAACGAATGCTATCCCTTCAATAACGGAAATAGGCAAAATGTGTATATGACAAAATATGTAGGAAATTATTTTCTATGCGAGGTCTGTAACTTGGATTGATGATTGGATGAAAATTTTGAAATGGCTCATTTATTCAATTTTTAGATGGCTTTACCGTGCCAATGGCGGGGAAAAGTGAGGCTTCGAGCAGGTACGTTGAATTCGCCTGCACGTGTACTATAGAACCATCGTAATACCTATCTTGATTTTCATGACTGTTTTGGCAGGTTATCGTTGCCTACCTTCGCTTTCCTGTTGCTTTTAGGTCGAATATTGTAATATTTATTCGTCTCTTTTTTCACGCGTTATTTTTATTTGAACGCGAAATCAAATTCATACCAGGTGGGTACCCGCAGTTACGTACTCTACCTACCAACTTACCTACCTGCCTAGCTGTCTACCTGCTAAGCTATACACACAATTCGAAACATCGCCACATACTTTATGGTAGTTTTATAATATCACATTCGAATACGAGCAGTATATTCGTTACTCGCTGCTTAAATCGTGCTTACAATTTTTCATTGCGCGAGCTATATACCAACGAGATTTGGTAAGCAAAGTAAATGGCTCGGTGGTAAAATTGAAATAGTACGTAAAATGCTCTATAAAATGAACCATTTGAAAGTCTGTGTTGCTTCTTCCATTTTATATACTTATATTATATGTAGTGTGCTGTACGTTGAGCGCGTCTAGAATTTAAGCACTTTTCTCATAATGGCGAGTAAATTACACGACTTTTTGCTATAAATGCAATTTTATGTTTCTGTACGGTGTACTTAGCCTACTTCTTTTTTCCGGAAAAAATTTTACTCTTGCTTGGTTTAAAATGGTAAAATTTAGTCTTGATAAAAAAAAAACTCGCCTTCTAAAATATGTACTTAGTCGATTTTTCGAGTACACCTTAAAAAGAGATTTTTATATTCGTACATTAGAATTTTTTCAATTCGTGTACAATAAGTTTTTTGTGCTTAAATTTCACTTATGTATGTACTTGTACCTACATATTCATAGTCGTAGAATCTCTGAATTTTTTTTTTTTTTTTTTTGCCATAAACGCGTCGAATAAGTAGGAAAAATAATATTCGAAAAAAAAAATCTTAAAAATCTGACCAATAATATTTTTGCCATTTTTAGAGACCTTGAAAAGCCCGGATTTTCATATATCAATATCCAAAATAGCAACGTATACGTAATTGAAAATTCCCTAAAGTTGTATGTGTAGATCTCTAGCTCGATCGGTATACAAAATAATGCATTCATACTACGTTGCTTGTTCTGATATTATTGAACGAATGCCAGGAATTTAAAAGTCGATCATCTAGTTTGGTATGGTTATTCGCTAATCGTTGAATTTTTGTAGCGAACCACTTGGCTTGTTTATTTTGGTAAAAATTATGTAATTTAAAAATGAAAAACTCGCGCGGTAGGTATTTGGTTTCTGCGAAAGGTATATAGACAGTATAGGATATAGGTATTCTGAAGTCTATCAACAAATGGAGTAAATAAACGGAACCTCGGGCTTTGAAATTATAATCAGAAAACCGGACTCGCACTTTCGCTGTGAAAAAGATACATCCATCTGTAGATATTTACCCGAGATATTGGTAAAGAATTTTTATATTTTTATAGCGAATTGAAATAACGTTATAATGTAAACAATGATTTATTCCAAAGGACAGTTTTAATCTTACGCACGAAAAAAATAAACCATAGAAGTAACAGGAGAGGAGGCCGATAGTAGAGGCGAAGTTGAATAAATATAATTTTAAACAATTATTTTGGCCTGTTTTTCCAAAATTATGAAGGTAATTTTAAATGAGTTCTAGAAATTGATGGAAATAGTCGTTCTAACATTTAGTTATTGATTCAGTGCTCAATGCTTTCATTTCCGCTTTCCCTGCGTTTTATTCCGATTTTCCATATCATAGGTAGATTGCGGGGGAGGGGGGTTGTCAACGAATCTGTTTTAGGGTACTAAAAAACCGTTGTACCATTTTTTGGCCATGTCTGATTCATTCCTTTCCGTGTTTTTATTTACTCTTTAGCCTGGCTTTTTTATGTCATATTGTCAATGAAAACCAGGCTATTATAGATTATCGACATATGGCTGACGAGGAGGGAGGGCATCAATGAATCCGTTTTAGGATCCTAGACGACCATTGAGACCATTTTTAGCCATGTGAATACATATTTATTTTTATTTTTTTCCCTCTGAAACTAAAAAATTATTTGTTCAGCACGATACCGACCAAAATAGCTCAAATTTGGGCAGTAGGCTTGGACTGGCGGCAAATTTGTTATTTTTGAGTGGGGATGACCTTGAGTAAAAATTTAGTCATGCTAAAATTTTAGAAAGGAGGTGCTGTGTGGTGAAATTTCAAAAATTGTTCTTTTTTGTACCAATCGCTGTAGGATCAAAATTTCTGTAACGTATCTAAAAATCAGTCTGCCAGGTCAATTAAGAGGGGTGAAAGGAGGGTTCCCCTTTTTAATATTAAAAACACACTTCTATTCCCTATTTCCCCTCCAAATTAAGCTAGGAAATTGAAATTTGGTATGTGCCCTTAGTGGTGGTTATGAAGGTGTTTTTGTGGGAGGTTTGTCTTTGCAGGCCCATCGTACCCCAGTCCCGATTAAGTTGTTTTTTGGATGGATTTTCTCATTTCTTGTGTTTGTCCCACGTATATCTCCCCTCCAAATTGAGCTAGTTGGTTGAAATTTGGCGTATAGATAGATGTGCCTTTTGGAAGTTTCAAATTTTCAGCGCAGTTACACCCCCTCACAATTCCAAAAAAATGTTTTTTTTGAGCAGTTTTTCTCATTTTTTAAATTCACTGAAGTCATTTTCTCTGCTCGATACTGACCAAAATCGGTTAACTTTGGTAAATGGGCTTAAATTGACACGGAATATGATGAAGGAGGAGGAGGGGGGACTTTGATCAAAATTCACTCATGTCCAAATTCGGTGAAGGGGAGTTGAGAGGGTAAAAATCGCAAAAATTGTTGTTTTTGAACCGATTAGTTGAGTATCTAAATAATCAGTCTCGTAGGTTGATTAGGAGGGGAAATTTGGGAATTTTCTCCCTTGTTGACCCTACAAAAAGGCTATTTCTCACTTATCTTCTTTTCAAATTGACCTGTGAAGGGTTGAAGTTTGGTATGTAGATCTAGTAAGGGTCCTAGATGTGCCTTCCTTGGGTTTCAACATCTCGGTCTCATTGCACCTCGTCGCAATCGCAAAAATGTGGTTTTTTCGTAGGTTTTCGTCATTTTTAACATTTTTGGCGCGCATAGTTCCCCTTTTAAATTGAAGTAGGAATTATAATTTGGTATGTAGGGTTTCGACTTCACATCTAAATTGCATGTGCTCCCTCCCAGCACCATAAATATAGTTTTTTGGTCGGTTTTTCTTATTTTTCAATTTGTGGCAAGCGTGTCTCACCCTCAAATTGAGCTAGGGGGTTGAACTTTGGTATGTGAATTTAGTGCAGATCCTAGATGCACCTTTTCAAAAGTTTCAGCTATTCACTGCAATATCTACCAGCACCTGTACCACTGTTCAAAGAAAAACATTAACATTTTATTACAAATAACGATAAACTCATCCCTACCACCGTCTCTTCCCTTCCCTTCAATTTCATACCTTTAAAATGAAGCCAATTTTAAACTTCCTTTTTTATTAAAATTTCGATTAATTCTTACGTATTACAAATTCCAAAATTTCATGAAAATACCGAAGAGCGGGGGGGGGGTCCCTCATAATATTATCATAAGTACCAGTGATTGTGGGGAAAAAAATTAAATATTATATTTGTAACAACCAGACAGGCCTAGTCTATATTTGAGTAGGTATTATATTATGGTATGGAAAAAAAAAGGTAGTCTTTGACGAAGGCCATCTAATTCGACATCTATAGCTAGCTATACATGATACATACGAGTATGTAATATGCAACTATGTATGCTGGCGAATTATCACACGAGTTCTATTGAGGTCATCGACAGCGAAGGGTTCAAGTTCATAGGTGGTCGGCTGGTCACCCTTCAATGAAAATGAGTTTCGATTCGCATTCGTAAAATTGCATAATAATTTAATAATTGTGCATTTTAAAATGTGAATTTTTCAAGTAAATGGTATCTTATCTGTTTATTTTATGGCTTTTTCAAGAGGTATTGTTTGGCACAGTAACGTGTGGATTAATTCAAGGACTTGGAACGTGCAACGTGCAACGTGCTGTATTCATTCGCTATTTCAATATTGAACGTAATTTATATGTCTAAATAGTTGAAAAGATTCCCGACGCAAGTGCACGATTTTTGTTCCTTGCAAAGGTGGTATAGACCTGCTTTCATTGATTGTGGGTACTTCCTCGTAATTTTTGTTCATAGTCATCTCACCTTAGTTGTGCGGAAATGTACACATTATAAAATCTTTTGTGGAAATTATGTATGATCTATTGCTTTCCTCAGGTGATTAGGGTGACTGTGAGGTTTTTTGTAAATATCTCGGTCCCTATGAACTGTACATAAAAAATAGTTCTATACTAAATTAATGTGCGTTAGAGTTTCTACAAATAAAGTTATAATCATTTTTTCAATGGGAGCGATAGTCAAGATGAGAAACATGTGTTGTGTATTTACGTATGCAATGTTGTAATGTAATCAGATCTTTTGTAAAATATCTCAATTTGTTTGGCTTGTACATGAAAAATAGTTCTATTCAAAATTGAAGAGCATTGGATCCTCCATAAGGACGTTTTTATTTTCTAGACTTTTACACACGATCTTAAGGACTAGGGGTGGGGAAGAGCGAAGAAATCGCTCAATTTTCTCCATACGCTCAGTACGACGTTTTGAAAAAATAGTCATGAATGCGCCCTGGCCGTTCCGGTGAGCCAATTTCGATAATTTTCTCCCAAGAATATTTACGTGTCATTGTATTTTCGAAATTCAAAATGAACCCTCGTAGGGAGGAGCATACGATCCAAAAGAGTCTTTGCTAATAAGGGTCAAAAACGGCGCCTGGATCCAAAGCTTCCAAAATCTGTATTTTAAGAAACACCCCTATGTTCAGATGTACCGTTTTTATGAACTGTTCTTCAGCATTAGAAAAGTCTAAAAATTCTTGAAACGTACGAAACGCCTCGAAACCGCTTTCAATGGATTTGAGGGAGTCGAAAGTTGGGTATGTACCCAATTTTAGCTTTTTTCCTTGATCAGTTCAAATTTTCATGATTTACACGACGATGAAATAATTTTGAAATTTGAAAAATTCGCCAAAATTCGAGAAATGCATTTAAGAACTTAAAATTTTAGAAATGGTGTTCTTTTAATATGGACTTTCAATTTGTTCATGCATTGACTCGAAATTTTACTTTGAGTTGGGATACCTGCCTTATTAATTATGAAAAAGTAGTGAGAAACGTGGATTTTTTTGGTTCTGACTTTTTTTTGAGCTTGTTGCACTCAATTTCGGAACCTCGAAAAAATATATGGAATAGATGACTACCTATCAAAGATGATAAAAAAATTTCCAATCATGAGTCCCCCCCCCTAAAATTAAATTTTTTTTTTTTTTGAAAATTTCAACATAAAAAATAATTGAGATAATGGGAACCGAAAATTTTCAAAAAATTCTCATTCATAGTACTCAGTAAGGTGTATAATCTGTGAAAAATTCAAATTTTTTTACCCTCCCCTTCCAGAGATATCGCGCGTTGCAATTTCCTTA
This sequence comes from Ferrisia virgata, assembly GCA_900060175.1. Lineage (NCBI taxonomy): Eukaryota > Metazoa > Arthropoda > Insecta > Hemiptera > Pseudococcidae > Ferrisia > Ferrisia virgata. Next base: position 25,704 of record FIZR01019047.1, on the reverse strand, counting down.
TTTGGATGGTGATAATTCCGGAAGGGTGGGGGGGTCAACATTTTTTTGGGACGTTTTTAGATCGTTAGTAACATTTTGATTCAATTTTGATCGATTCGAATCGTAGGCCGTTTTTGACCCTAATCAGAAAAGGCTCTTTCGAAAATTTTGACTACACGTATCGAAGTATAGGTTTTTGTAGGTGTCGATTCTAATTTTATCACAGTTGAGTTCCTACAACTATAATTGATCCTATATGGGAGGAGGGGCTTCGAAATGCGAAGCGTTTTTATACAGTAAAGATGTACGTATAGGAATTGGTTCTGTCCTCAGATTTTGAAAATCATTTAGGTCATTGTTCGAGGGAGAGGGGGGTTCAAAAAATTTCCAAACACAAAAACCATCTCCCACTCCATTCCTCTCCGCCGCTATATCGAAAAATATACAAATCTTAGAAAAAAAATCTTTATGGAAGTGTGTTTATGCACAGAATGGGGGGGGGGGAGGGAAGGCTATGGCTACGTACCAGAATTTATTCAAAATTTGAGAAAAATTATTAATGAGCGAGATGTTTGTTAGATTTTTGTGTTGTTTTCATATTCTGTTTTTTAATTCTGATTGGCAAATAATAAATTGGGAGCTCGATCGAATACTTGATCGGTTCTGAAAGTATAAGCTAGGACCTTTACCTGAATTAATAATATCTTATCAGCATATTAGCAGAAAAACTTGAGCAAATTGAATAAAAAAATGGTCCAAGTGGGGGGAAGGGCGATTTGATTTGCTGAATTCGAATTTTAAATATTCTTCTATTACCTTTTACCAAATTTAGTACTGAATTAAACCCCATTTCTGGACCAGTACACTGAAATACTTATGATAAAAAATTTTGTATTTGAAACAACCGCTTTTAGGGCGAAAAAAAACAATGGGATCTGAGCCAACTCCCCTCCTCCCTATCAACTATATAATTTCAAAAAGGGCAATTTTATCGATTTGTTCGTCCCTGCTGTAATTTAAAAAGCTCAGACTTTAGGTTAAGTGCCTTATTTCTTATTGCCAGAAGGCAACGTTACGCAGCTGATTCAGTTCATCGAAATCGGTAAAGCAGGCAAGAAAATGGTAGGGTGCTTACATTGTGATAATTCTCGGTGTTTTGAACATCGTCAAGTGGTGAAATATAAAGTAAAATAACACGCTAGAGGGAAATTTATTCTTCATGAAAGGTTCGAATGGTTCGAAGACATTACGTATAAGTTAAAATATACAGTGTGTACAATGTACATGCTATATATATATATATATTCGAAAGAAAGTTCATTTCCGGTTTTTTTTCTTCTTTTTTTTTTATCGTATACGAGGGTAAAAAAATCAAACTATGATTATTGTCGAATTCGTCGATAAGTTTCTATTCCATTTTACAGCAATGGAAACTTTTTTCCGCTTCGATAACGATTGAAAAAGTTTTTCATGAAAATTTCCCACCGCGTAAAATAGATATTATATTGCAAAAGTTTATTAATATTATTTACGAAAGCGATTCTTATATTGTAGAAATTTCAATTTTCAATCTTCTGCTACGAATGATTTGTTTTTACAAGCCTTTTGGGATATTAAGTTTCTCGGTTGTTTTTAATGAAGAATCTCTTTTGAGATTTTTTTTTTTTTTCTTATTTCAAATCAAATATTTTGCCCAAAATACATGCTACCCGAACACAATACCATACTGATATAATATTTTGAAATCCTCAAAAATACAAGAAAATTCAGTTACGTGCTTCCAACAAAAAAAAAAAAAAGAAAGAAAAGCGTATCGCTAAGCGACGCTTTATCAGCCTGATTTTTGTGACTTAATTACAATTATGAGAATTGAAAAAAAGCATCGCTTTGCGATGCTATTTTCCTGATCAGCATTAAGGATAGGTAGGGTTCAATGGAGCTGAAAAGTAAAAACCCCAAAAAAAGGTACATCTAGGGTCCTTACCGACTGTATATTCCTAATTTCAGCTTCCTAGCTCAATTTGGAGGGGAGTTATGCGTGAAACAAACAAAAAAAAACGACTAAAAAACCACATATTTGGAGCTATCAAGGGGTGAAATGGGGTTGAAATGTCAAGACCTCCAAAAGGCACATTTAGAGCCCCTACTTAATGTACATAACTAATAAAACTGCCTAGCTCAATTTGGAGGGGAGTTATGCGAGGAAAAAACTCAAAAAATGATAAACGAACAAAAAACCACTTTTGGGATGTTTTTATCAGGTATGATGCGGCAGGGGTGGGAGGTACGAGGGGTAGAAATTTTTTTCCGAGTTAATACGTGCTGCAAAATTGGAACTGTTCGACTGCTATAATCTGACGTGTGTAAATTATAATTACGTTTCATCTAATAAGGTCAATTATTCATGTTTTCTCCTTCAAATTGTAGTTTGGGGGCAAAACTCCAGTGGGGGGGGGGTGAAATTCAAAAATTATTATCATTTTTGAACTTGGCGCAAAATTTTAGACTATTTTCATATGTCGCATTTTTGTTTTTAAATGAATGTTTTTATCATAATTTGGCGTGGGAGGGTGGAATGGGTGACGGAATTTTTTTTTGGGGGGGGGGGGCAAGGTATGCTGAGAATTAAAACTAATCAGTCACAATATTGTCTGATTTGCGTAATTTCTAATTAAATTTCATCTAAACGGTGTCACTTCTTCGTATTTCTCCTCAAATTCAAGGTTGGGGGCAGAACTTCATCGAGGGAGGTCGAAATCAAAAACGACGATGATTTTCAGATTCAGCGCAAAATTTTGACCTAATTTGATGTGTCACGTCGCTACTTTTGAGCAAGTATTCTATGGTTTAATTTTGATGGGGGAGGGGAATGGAGTGATCAACCTCTTTATTTTCTTCACTTCGCATTGTGCAGTAATTTTTCGGCCATTTCTGCGGGAATTGACTTTAAATAGTTTCATTCAATAAAATTTAACGAGTATTTTTTGGTTCTCACCTGTATTTTGGATAAGAGAGCTGTTTTACTGTCAAAAATCGTCCAAAATGCATGAAAATTGCACTTGAAGTGCAATGGAATGCAGTTGTGCAGGGTGCAATGGAAAAAAATTACATATTCGATATCGGAGGAAGTATCTCAACCCAAATTTGTCGAATATTTTTGGTTCGGATCATGTCCCCCCAAAATCACCTTTTTTGGGGTCCAATCTCCCCCCTCCCCCCTGTGCATGGTTAAAATTTTGAAATAGCACTTTTTCGAATAAGGCGCATAGTATCGATATTTGGTAGCTTAATTCTTTGGTTCTAAAAAAAGATCGCTGGTTGATTACTTTTTCGTGTTTAGATTGTGGACTCAAAGTATTTTTGATCGTCTTGCAAGTAGGGATCAATGAGTACCCGAATATCGTATCCGGATAGTACATTTTGTATATGTATGTTCTGATTGGTGGTTGAAATTGTCATGTGATAACACAGTCAAAGGTAAAACCTCTTCAACTCCAAAAATGGCGTTTCTTTTTTTCATTTTTTTGCTGTAAAAATCGTTATTTTACTTAATAAGTTATTTACTTATATCGAAATTATGGCCAAAATTTCAGCAATACGTTTAAAAAAGTCGAATACTTCGAGTACTGGTTGATCTCTACTTGTAAGACTCCAAAATAGGTATTTTTAGTATCCCCTTACCCTTCTTCCCACATTTACGTGTTACAGGTTCATTGTCTTATAATATACTGATTTTCATCGATATCAACTTAGACTAAAAATTAAATGAGAAAGTATCAGCGAGTGATAATCTCATCTTTTTTCATTTCAAAAAATTATTAGTTAGCAACCTCGGATGTGTTTTTTTTTTTAGAGGGTGAAGAATTTTCAAATCCTTCACTTCCGCTAACCTGGTATTTTGCGCATTTTTTAAACACCATTCATACCATATCGAAACGTAATTTGTACGAATGTAAAACACCTTTTAAAATCTGCGTAGTACCTACAAAATGGCAAAAAAAAAAAGCAATCTATCCGAAATCATCTCTCCAGAGTAGATACTTATTTCTATTTCATGGCAATACTCATTTCCTGAGCAAGGTCCCGTCAAAAATATAAGTCGAAAAAGAGTACAGATAAATAGAATAATAGTCGAAAGGAAAAAAAAAAAAAAAATCATCATTCAACCTTGATACACTTGTCTATACAATGCGTAATTTTTTCCATATTTTTACCTCCTTGATTTTTGACCAAAACATCTTGTATTTAAATTATACCTATATTAAGTAAGGTATATATTAAAATGAAGAAAACGTGTTTTAGAAGTACCTATAAGCTACCTACATATTAATAAAGAGAGAGAGAAAAAAACCACACATTTCCGAAATCGTTTCCAAATACACCTACATCATCATCGTCCGATCGGTGTAATAGCATAATCTAACCGCGAATATGAAAAAGTAACAGTTCATCTTTCATTATCATTACCAATTTCAAAAACTCGTTTTAGTAGCAGAGAAGAAGGGAGAAAAGAAAAACCACCGCTCGACTGTAAACATCTTATTTATAGTACGTTTACCGGTCCTAAAAGAGCGAAACTTTCAAACCGAGCATTATCTAATAAAGAGATAGGCCAATTGATGGCAAACCTCTGTGATTTATAAAATGAGGAAAAACTCTTCCGATAAAATGATAGGTACCTAAGTAGGTAAGTATAGGTTTTTCTCGCATAGTCCGAGTATAAGCTATGCTCCTATCGCCTGGTGGTGGTGGTGGTTCCATTATCATTTAAAAATTAGATTATCCTCGATATGGCCAATGTATGTAGCTAGTAGGTAACTAGGTAGCTAGGTACAACGTTTAACTGTTTTGAAAAGCCTTTGGATATGTGAATGTAATGCTTGGTGAGTGCTCTTAATACGCCTAGAGACTAATAAAGTATGCCTAGCTGTCTCTACAGCAGCATAGTGCTTTTATCGTTACAGCACAGGGTGAAAAAAAAAATCCAAATAATGATTAGGAACAATTTTAATTACAAGCGTGCCAAGATAATTAACGACTAATGTACGCTTATAACGAGTTTTTAACATGATAATTTAATTTATGTACATACATGGAAGCTTTGGCGGTGTTTATTTAAAGCATATGTAATAATATTAGACTAGTATTCCACCATGTTTCCCATATACTTATTACATTGCGTATCTACATGATTCGGAAAAAGAAACAAATCTTAAACGATCACGCGATTGTGTTGTACTTTATAGAATGTGTTCGTTCACGTTGATGGTAAACACCAGGCAGATATTTGGCTTGCAATTGGCTATCGATCATTCGGTAGTTTACCTATTCGTTGGTAACACTATAATTTTCATAATGGTGTAAAAAAATTGCAAAAAATCATTATTTTCTGGATTACATCAAAGATAGCAGGTATCTAAATGATGGGGGTGGGAGAGCAGCTGGACGGAGGAGAGAAAATGGGAAGAATTGACTGACGAAGACGGACGACGCAGCTGTCGATATAATTACCGGGTCAGCAGTGCATGAGGATTGTTTCAAGGTAACCGGTGCTTTGTACTTCTTGCATAATATTAAATTGGAATTAGTTTTTAACACTAAAATAATAACAACAAGTATAACAAAAAAAAAAAAAAAAAACTGCGTCTATGGCCGGAGGTAATTTATATGCTTAATGGTGAGAGAGCGCTGAGTCGCGCAGTGCCGGAGAAATGGGTTAATGTTTATGCAACTGCCTTGCATTATTGTTGTCTAAATTACTCTTCGTAGGTATTTGGATGTACTCAGCGATAGGTATCCTGAGCCAAACGTAATGTTGGTTTTTAGCCTGATTTTATGTATCGTATTGTCAATGAAAACCAGACTATTATGGATTATCACGGACCCGCAGTGAGACTAAAAAAAAAAGTTGGAGCAGCAAAAATTTAAAAAAAAAAATCGTGTCCCCCTATCTCTATAGAATCGAAATTTTCAAAATGATTTATTTTGTGCAAAAATGTGCCAAAAATAATGCGCAAATTTGTTCCTTCAAGCATGTGCTGTTAACCATTGTTATCATTTTTTGCTATAACTTGCTAACTTGAGCATAAATCACATATCGATCTTCGAAATTACATTCGTAAATTATGGTGCTGTAAAAATTTGCAAAATTATTACATATGGTTTATTTCATGCCAAAACTACATTCGACCACGTTGAGTTGAATATTGATCAAAATTTTAGATGTGACTCCTAAAACCAGTGCCTCTTCTCTCACACCACTCTTGGCAAATGTAGTCAAAATTGGAAAAAAAATCGAAAAAATGAATTGATATATAGATTTTTACTAATTTAAGATTATTAAGTTTGAATATTGACTTATTTTTCAAATATGTCCACGATACCCCCCTTCCAGCCAACCTGATTAATGTAAAGAAAATTTAAACCTAAAACGATGAATTTTAATATTTTGAAATTTTTCCCCTCCAACTCCCCCCCCCCTGAAATGGACTAAGGGTAAATACATCATCAAATATGGTTTTATCACATTTAAGTTCTTTTATTTTAACCCCAAACATGATAAGTTTCAAAATTTTCAAATTTTGTTCTTTCCCCCCTCCCCGTCCCCTACATTGGGCTGGAGGCAAAAATTTTATTAAATATGGATTCATCACCTTCAAAAACCCTCATTTCGGAGTTAAGGGAGTCAAACACGGTGTAAGCTCCAAATTTTCGGTGTTTTCCATTCTGCCCTCCCTTCTTTCACGTTGGGATTAGGGTAAAAAAATTTTCAAAAATTCGGATGGTTTCAAAATTTTCAATTTTTCTCTTTTCTTCCCCCCCCCCTCTCCAAAAATCAAGCTTGAGGCAAAATTCTTTTAAAAATGGATTCAGCTCCTTCAAGAACTTCCATTTTGACATGAAACACGAAAAGTTTCAGAATTTTCAAATACCTCCCCCCTTCTCTCCTCATTGGACCGGGGACAAAAATTCGATCAAAAATGGATTCAGTAGCGTCAAAAATCTCCATTTCGACCTCAAACACGAAAAGTTTCAGACTTTTCAAATTCTCCCCCCCCCCCTCATTGGACTCTCATTGGACTTTGGGTGAAAACTTTATCAAAAATGGATACAGCACTTTAAAGAATCCTGATTTCGTAGTCGAACACGATAAATTCCAAAATTTTCAATTTTTTTCCGTACTACCCCCCCCCCCTCATCTCTTCCTCCTAACTGAGTTTAGGGCAAAAATTTTATCAAAAATGGATTCAGCGCAGACTTCAAAATTTTTAATTTTTTCCTTTCTCCTTTCCCATCACTCCCTCCCTTAACATTTGGCGATATTCATTTCTTTTTATTTCTTTTCTTATTTTTTCCCTCCTGAAACTAAAAATCGTTTCTTCAACATAATACCGATCAAAATCGATCAAATTTGAGCAGTAGGCTTGTTTTGGCGGCTTATTTGATATTTTCGAGTGGCGATGACCTTGGGTCAAAATTCAGTTATGCCTGAATTTGGAGGAGGGTGTACTGGGGGACAAAAATCGCAAAAATTGTTGGTTTCTAAATCAGTCGATAAAGGATGAAAAGTTGTTCATTATATCCAAAAATTAGCCTCCCAGGTCAATTAAGAGGGTAGATAAGGGGGGGATTTCCCTTTTTGACCTTGAAAAGACGCTTTCCCGTACGTTTCTCCGCTTCAAATTAAGCTAGGAGGTTGAAATTGCACACGTACATTTAGAAGGGGTTCTAGATGTGTATTTTGGTGATTTCAATTTTTCAGCCCCCGTTGCATCCTTTCGCAGCTTCGAAAGTGTGGTTTTTTGGTAGATTTTTATCATGTTTCAAGTTTGACCCGCGCATTCCTCTTCTCCAAATTAAGCTTGGAAATGGAAAATTTGGCATGCACATTTGGTAGGTGTTGTAGATGTGCCTTTTTGCCTTTGTGAGGTTTCAGTTATTCATTTCAATACCTACTTTTATCCCACCCTTCCATAATTATTTGATCGGCTTTCGGCTCGATATCAATGAAAATCAATCATTCGAGTGGTAAGCTTCGATTGACGGTGGATTTGATTCATTTGAGTGGGGTTATCCTTTAGATCGAAATACAATGGTCTACTAACTTGGAGAACGAAGTGCTGAGGGGACAAAGTTGCAAACATTTTTTGTTTTTAAACCTATCGATAGATAATCGAAAGTTAAATCACTCTTATACTTCAATTAGGAAGGCGTTCCATGCATATCTCCACTTCAAATTGAGTTAGAGAGGGGTTGAAATTTAGTAGAAGACCTAGATATGCCTTTTAAAGTTTCGACTTTTCATCCCAGTTGCACCCCCCCCCCCCTCACAGCTCCAAAAAATAATCTCTCGTTTGATTTTTCTTATTTTTTCGAGTTTGTTCCGCACATACCTATCTTTTCTTTGAATTGATCTTGGAGGTTGAAATTTATTATGTAGATTTATTACAGGTACTAGATTTCTTTTTTGAAATTTCAGCTATTTACTGCAGTATCCACCTGTACCTGTACCACTGATCAAGAAAGAAACATCACAGAGCGCTAATTTGTTTCTACTCTACCTCTTTTGGCCTTTATTTTACGACAATTAGACTCAAAAAGCGACGCATTGCGATGTTTTTATTTTTTTCTTACAAGGTACCTGCACGATATTGTTGCTTTGGAATTGAGAAATTGAAACGAATCTATACGCGATGCTATGTTCATAATAAAACAAAGGAAAAAAAACAAATCGTCGTATAATTTAATCGTCGAATCAAAGTAGTCCTAATGCACGAGGAAGCGAACGAATTTTACGCATTCCGAAAATCGCATATTTATATACAATGGTGAATATATGTATGATGGTTGACATTCCTCCTATTTCCCGTTTACCCTGTTTTCTTTCTCTTACCTTTGCAGTTGAATTTGAAATTCGAACACGAGTCGGATTCATTCAAATGAACCGCGAAATACCCCTCAAAATGTGGTATACCTACAACGAGGCTTTTAAAATGGATTATAATGTAGGATGAAATTTGTACGAATATAATATTCGAATGATGCTCGGATTACGCCATACACCCACAAACCATCATCATTGCGGTTTTTTATCGAGAATATTTGTAAGATGATAAAACCTGCGAGAGTCGACCTATCGTATTTTCCAAGTTCAACGTAAATAAAAGTGAACTTGGATTTCGCGCGCGGCTATTTATTCTTTTTATTCAATGCTACGCTAAGCTATGACCAAAGTTCAATGGCAAATTGACAGCAAATCCCTGGAGCAGGGATTGAAATTAAAAAAAAATCCAATATCTGAGGTCTTTATCGATTAGGTATACCGAATCATGGGGGAATTAATAGTTGAAATTTTGTTCATTTTTTTTTTTGTTTTTTTACCGATATTTGGTGGAAAATAATTGGGGAAAAATGGATTTTTTAATCTTATTATTTTGTACGGTTTATAAAAATGGAACGTGTAAAGGGCGAGGGGAAAATTAACCGTTGGAAAAATTTTCTGATGAAGTTTTCCAATTATGTTTGATTATTGTTTACAAGAAAACGGATCGTGTTCAAGGTTGATAAATCGTTCGTTCGTGAAATAAAAGTAAGATTTATTAGTATAGGTACTTGATTCTTAAACAAAATTTCGTTTTTATTTCGAGAAAATATCAAATATTTACCTATTTAGCGGTGCAGTTTATCAGGTTACATAATTCGTAAAAAAAATTTACTTTTTATTTCATTGTGAAAAGTAGGTATGTAGGTTGGATTGGTATTTTTTCTCGTTTCGTTTACGGTTCATTGTTAACCTCGATGTTTGTTCAAGATCTGCCTGATATGTAAATCAAAATACTGATTTGACATTTGCGTACAATTTGGTTAAAATTTTTCGACTCGTTGGCGAATACTTTACCCACTTAAATGAGTATAATTAGGTACCAATGCGAGTGTAAAGGATATTGGAAATTTATAATATGAAATTTTAGCATCCTGAATTAGAACTTCGACTACATTTTGACCTTCTGCTTCGTACCTACAGTAACTTGGAGTTGAACGTTGGTGCTGAATGAGAGGTTCCGAACCCTTAAACGTGGAATTATCAACACATTTTTATATATAGATTATAATTACTCTAGATTTTAATTCGAAACTCTTGAAAATCCTTCATTTTCCTATATATCATTTAATAATCGTTAAGTTTTTAGCCTGATTTTCTGCCATAATGTTCGAGAAAACAAATCTATTGAAGGTTATCGACGTGTGGCAGATTGGGGCGGGGGGAAGAATCAATGAAACCTATTTCAGGATCGGAAAAGCATTAAGGCGTGGGGAGGAGGCATGTAAGAATTTCATTACTTTCATTTTTTTGCCCAAAGACTTGAATTATTTCCTCGACTCGATACCGGCGAAAATCGTTCAAATTCTGTTAGTAAGCTTAGATTGATGACGTATTTGGGTATATATGGATGAGGATCAGTGAGGGACGAAATTCAAGTATGTTAAAATTTGAAAGAGGGGATGCTAAAAGGCAAAATTCATAGAAATTGTTCCGTTTCTGAACCATCCAATAAAAAATTAAAAGTTCTGTAGCATATCCAAAAATCAGCTTCTTACGCCAATTAGAGAGGGTGGTATGGGGGTTTCTCTCTCTTTTGACCTCGAAAATTGTTGGTTTCTTGTTAAATTAGTCTACAAATTGAGCTGAAAGGCTAAAATTTAATACGTAGATTCTCAGATGGTCAGGATATGTATTTTGAAGGTTTCAACTTTTCAATCCTTTTGCACCCCTTGACCATACCTGTCGAGTTAGCCGTAGTCGAAAATGAGATGAAAAGGGGAAAAGGGTAGGGTTGCTGATATTAGGAATCAGTGAAACCTACTGGAACACCATTGGCAAATTTACATCAGGCGAGGAAAACTTCGTCTTTTCTTCTGATAAAAGAGGTCATAAAGGAGTGGTAATTATAGTAGATGGTAGATACAAGCACCTGGTGTTAGGTGCAAGGGCCATCAACAATCAGATAACAACTATCGAGATTTATGCAGCTCCATTCATCATAAGTGTCATCCAAGCCTATGCCCCAACTAGTGCAGTGCCAGACGAAGAAATTGAAGAATTCTATAGTGTCCTTGAAGAAAAGCCAGGTTCACTACCAAGAAGCAACCCGAAACTGGTGCTGGGAGACTTTAATGCTAAAGTTGGGAAGACTAATAGCAGTGATGCTTACTGGGGAGTAGTTGGTAGCTATGGTCTAGGAACAAGGTATGAACACGCAGATAGACTTTTCCAGTTCTGCTTGGAACAGCAACTTGTGCTAGCGAATACCTTGTTTTAACAACATAATCGCAGACTATTCACGTGGAAGTCGTGTGATGGTCACACTCCTAATCAAATTGACTACGTTCTAATCTAGAAAAGATAGAAATCGTCGATCATTAGAACCAAAACATATCCAGGAGCTGATATGGCATCAGATCATCAACTTTTGGTGGCAGGAGTATGGTTGCGAACCCGCGTGAAAAGGCTAAAGAAGAAAGTATGGAAGAAGGTGGCTGCTAGGATAAATATCACGTGTTCAGATACAAATAACCCAAACACCATGGGGAAGACATCAAAACCAGATTACTCGTGTATGTGAATCAGTTATTAAGGAAAGAGAACGCGTGTTAGACAACAAGCTGCCATAGATAACAGAGGACACACTGCTGATTACAGAGCAGCGTAGGCAAGCCAAATGTTGTGGCAACAACAAAAAATGCAGGCTACTGAACAGATCATTCCAGCAGTGTTGTCATTGAGACAGAGAAGCCCACCTTAACCAATGCTGCAATGAAATACAGAGGGATACGCAGACCAAAATGAGACGAATACATTACAGAAGAAAACACGTCAGATCGCTTCAGATTTCAAACCCAGAACTCAGAAGATCAAGAAAGATGACGGCACAATTGTGTAGGATTCTAGGAGAATCCTGAACAGCTGGAATACACACTGTGAGCGGTTGTACCAAGATAGTGTAACACCAGAGGTAAACCAACTGTTTCCTACAGTCAAGGTAGTTGGTGGAGATGAGCCAAACATCCTACTTGAAGAAGTAAGGGTGGCAGTGAATGCGATGAAGAAACGCAAAGCACCTAGTTGCAATGGTATTGAAGCTGAATTGTGGCAGGCTCTTGGTGAAAATGGAATAAAAGCAGTGTAATGACTCTGCAGTGTGATATGGCAGAGTTGTAATGGATGCTGATTCCCTTGCATAAGAAAGGAGATGCAAGATTATGCTCTAATTCCACACAGCAGCAAACTCATGTCACAAATCCTAAACAACCGGATCAAGCTGTATCTACACAGGTCAGTTCCACCTGAACAAGCCGGGTTCATTGGTCAGATAGAGGCATAAGGGAACAGCTAATGAATGTCTGGCTAATCATCGAAAATTGCAGGGAATTCAGCATACCTGTGGTGATGTGTTTCATAGATTACTCCAAAGCTTTTGACTGTGTGAATTGGAAGAAGCTCTTCAAAGTTTTTGAGGCAGATTGGAGTCCCTCCTCATATAGTAGATTTGGTGGAGTCCCTACATGAGTTGGGAGTTGATGGTGAAGAATCTTAAGGTTTTTCAAATGGAACAGGGGGTGCGTCAAGGATGCGTATTATCCCCGCAGTTATTCAACATATTAATACATCGGGAATTTATGCTCTTAATTGCTCTAGTGATACTTTTATCATCTTGTATGGTTTTCACCCCAGTAACTCAATGGAGGGCTGTCGTTTCTGCAGCACTCCAAGGCTTTTTTTGAAAAAGGATGAAAGGCGGGCTGCTCTAACTTTAGGAATGCATGCTCTTAACTGCTGTAACGATGCTCTATCCTCTTGTACAGTTTCAACCCCTGTAAGTCAATTCGGGGGCTGACCCCCAAGGCTTTTTTAAAAAAGGATGGAAGCAGGGCTGCTCCAATGTCTGGAATGAATGCTCTTAACTGCTCTAACAATGCTCTATTCTCTGGTATGGTACTCCCTTCTCTCAATTTGTAGTTGGGGGAAGCGAAATCTACCTCTCCTTGAAAGTAGAACACATTGTTATTAAATTTTTTTTTCACCTCTCATAATGTACGTAAGTCGTAGGTGGATACTATTTTCAAATGGAAAATGAGTTTGAAAATATCATCAAAACAAAACCGAAACGATATAAATGTTCTTAATTCGATAATAAAAATTATAATTGTAAATTAAAAGAAAAAAATTAAAAAAGTAATTGAAAAAAAAACCGCGTACAACTTGAAACTGCCAGTCACGAAAGATCATAAAAGTTACGCATGCGCTCGAATAACGTTATTATACTCAAAAGCCATAAAAAAAAAAAAAACTATGATAATAACATGACTCGGAGCTTACGCAAGTCTTCTCATTATTTGCTTAATCATATAAGTAAATAAATAAATACAAGGTGTACACGCCTTATGAAATATTATATAGTAAGTATGTAATATGTAGTAAATGTTGAAGGGGTAAAAAAAATTGAACGTAGTTGAAACGAAATTTATTCGTATTAGGATATTTTAAATTGTTTTGAAAGAGTCCAGGGGCTCGAGAGAAAGTAAGAGGAAAAAGAGTTAGAATATAAATAATTTCAAAATGTAATTTCTGACGTTTCTGTACTTGTAATTCAATTCGTTCAAACATTGTCTAATCGCCACTTACAAAACCCAACGTATCTTCTTCGGAGCATAATAAATTTTCAAAACGAACGTGTGATAATTGAAGTAGCGTTAATTATAAAACCGTCAATAAGAATTAGGTAATATGTAAGTACGAGTTATAATCGAATTCAAACAAAATAATTGCTCGGCTTCGTAACTGGTTTTTTTTTTTTGTTAATTTTTTTTTGGGGTTTTATTAATTACACACCTATACATTACATACATTATATGTATCTGCATATATTCTACCTATATTCCGTCGACGAATGATTCATCAAACTTCCACAACAATTTATTTCTTATTTAGTATGAGCAGGCCAAATTGTAGGTATGTATTTGAAGTTGGTAAAATACTCCTCTGCTGCGGGTTAAAGTCGAGTAAACATGTTGAAAAATATCCGTATAAATCATGTTACCGAAATTACTATTTGTACGATACTGAAGCTTTTCGTGCTGTAGATGATGATTTTCGCGTGGTCATTAACCGCAGATCTGTATCTACCTATACCCTACGTTTATATTATACCTATACAATACACTATATCAGTAACTAGTTGTTTACTTGAATCTCGACCGTAAGTGAGATAATTACGCGAAGCGATGGTAATAACAGCGGCATTAAGCGCACTGGTAAATTCCCATCGATTATTTTAAAAATGTTATTAAAACGGTACGGAATTTTTTTTATATCAGTTGTAAAATTTTCATTTTTACGTCAAATGGCAACAAAGTGAAAATTTGTAAAATTCGCGACTTTGTCATTATTAGATCTGTTTAAGTGTAATTGAAGAAATTCTCAAAAGATTTTTTTTTTTTTTTCGCAGAAATTCCAGTAATTTTATCGCCGATTTTATGTCTCAGTAATTTACCCATTTAGTGGTTGATACTTGAGAGAAACGCTTAATAGCTGAGAAGCAAGGAATTTATATCTAAATGATAAGCACTAAGCAGACCTTCGTCGGATATGCGGAACCGTCGAAAATTTTGCGATTTAAATGTAATTTACTCGCAGTGTTTAACGCGTAGAACAATATTTATTGGTTGAATGCAATTCCACAAAAAAAGTGTAATTGTGAGTGCGTTAAAAGTTATATGCATTAGGGCATGATCGTACGCTGGATCAGTCTCTGGGAAGGGTTTTCTGAAAAAAGCTCCAAAATGAGCCCAAGTTCAAGAAGCAGTGACGTCAATGTACCTATCTATTTAATTGCACCGGTAACTTAGCCCCGCTCCCTTCCCTGCTGAAAGGTACAGATAGGTTAAAATTTTTGGAGATCAGTGGACAGATTTTTATGGCCTGGAATGATATCACAGAACTCATTTGATGGAGGATCGGTTTTATGATTTTAAGTTGAAATTTTGAGAAAAATTAGAGATGTTATTAGTGGACTGTCAACAGTGTAACGTCATCATTAGACTGACATCAGTGGACTGGTTCTTATGGCCTGGAATGACAACAGTGAACTTATTTTATGAAAAATTGATTATATGATTCTCAGTTGAAATGTTGGGAGAAATTAGAGATGTGGCATCAGTGGACTTATTTTATAAAAGATCGATTTTATGATTTTAAGTTGAAATGTTGAGAAAAATTAGAGGTGTTATTAGTGGACTGTCAACAGTGTAACGTCATCATTAGACTGACATCAGTGGACTGGTTCTTATGGCCTGGAATGACAACAGTGAACTTATTTTATGAAAAATTGATTATATGATTCTCAGTTGAAATGTTGGGAGAAATTAGAGATGTGGCATCAGTGGACTTATTTTATAAAAGATCGATTTTATGATTTTAAGTTGAAATGTTGAGAAAAATTAGAGGTGTTATTAGTGGACTGTCAACAGTGTAACGTCATCATTAGACTGACATCAGTGGACAGATTCTTATGGCCTGGAATGATAACAGTGAACTTATTTTGTGGACTGATTTTTTTGTTTTCCATTTGAAATGTTGAGGAAAATTAGAGATGTTATTAGTGGACCATCAAGAGTGTGACGTCTTCATTGGACTAACATCAGTGGACTTATTTAACGTAGGATAGATTTTATGATTTTAAGTTGAAATGTTGAGAAACATTAATTCTTTTCATCTGATTTTATTTGTATTTTTTTCCCTAAAAATTAAAATAATTTACCGTGCTCGATGTCGACCAAAATCACTCAAATTTGCCGAGTAGGGTTGAAAGGGTGGCAAATTAGATGCAAATGAATGGGGAGATGAGCTTGGATCAAAATTCAGTCATGTCCAAATTCGGTGGAGAGGAGAGGAGAGGGGGAAGGTTACCAAGGGTCAAAAATTACAAAAATCATTTATTTGCAAACCAGTTGGTAGAGAATCTACAGTTGTATTATATATCCAAAAATCAACCACCCAAGTCAATTGGGAGGGGAGAAAGGGGGGTTTTCACCGCTTTTTTACTTTGATAAAAGGCTATTTTAAGCACATCTCCCTTTCAAATTAAAGTAGAGGGTTGAAAATCGGCATATACATTTTAGCTGACATCCTATATGTGCATTTTGAGGTTTTTTTGATTTTTCACTCCAACATCTACCTGTACCCCTATTTTTAATGAAAAAAAAATCACCATCTAGGTGTAATGAGGTGGGGCGGAGGGATATAATTGAAATCGAAACCTTCGAAAGACACTTCTATGACCTCTCCTACCTGCCAGATTTCAATAATTTAGCTCACTTTTGAGTGGCTTTAAGCGAGCAACAAACTTCGCAGAGTTCGTTCCTCTTCAACCTTTGCTCAAATTTTAAACGTTAAAGTTTCACTTGAAAGATTTTAGCTTGTGGTAAAAGATGTGAAGAAAATGGAAATCTCCAAGTTCACAAATCGCCTTGATAGTTTTCAGAATCCCAAAATAGATTTTGTTGATGTTTCCTCTCTTTTTCCCCTTGTTTTGACAATATCAACGAAAAAATTGAACTAAAAATTGCGAATTTTTAAAAGTTTTCCAAGAATTGGCGAGAAAAATATTCTAAGCCACGTCAAAATGTTACTCAATGTGTACTTATGGTCTTGAAACAACCTTATTTATCATGAAAAAGTAGTGAAAAACGTGTTTTTTTTTAGTTTTGATTTTTTTTTGAGCATGTTGCACTCAATTTTGGAACTTCAAAAAAATATATGTGATAGATAACCACCTAACAAAAATTATAAAAATATTTCCAGCCACGAGTCCCCCCTGCTAAATTTTTTTAAATTTATTTTTGAAAGTTTCAACATGAAAAAAATAGGGAAAATGGGAACCGAAAATTTTCAAAAAATTCTCATTCATAGTACTCAGTTAGATGTATAATCTGTGAAAATTTCAAAAATTTTTACCCTCCTAGTTATCACGTGTTGAAATTTCAACATTTGGGGGGCGATAATTTCTGAGGGAGTTGGTGTGGGGAGTAAAAAATTTTTTTAGGATATTTTCAAACCATAAGTAACATTTTGGCTTAAGTTTGATCGATTTTTGGTCGGGGCTGCTTTTCACCCTTATTTGGAAAGGCTCTTTTTAGCATTTATCAAAAAGAGCTGCTTAAAATATTACGACATATTTAGCTATAAGAGTTCAAAAGCTATAAAATGCTTCCAGATCCCTTCTCTATTTCACGGAGTAACCGTTCGTCTTAATTTTCATTTAAAAATATTGTAAAAAGCGGACTTTGGTACTTACTTCGTACAACAAATATTTGAAATATTACGAAGGTAAAATTAAATATTTGAAATAGCTAGATATATTTTTTTATTCGAAATTAATTCAAAAGTTAATTAATTTCTAAAGCAAGTTTACGATTTTATGTTGTTAAAAATAAAAAGTTTTTTTTCATTATACGTATCTACCTTACATAACACGATTGTTTGATCCATAAAAAGAAACGACGAATCTCATATTAATAATGTTTTTTAATTGAATTTTATTATTCGTCTAAGCTATGCCTACAATTTTTTCAATTTATTTTAGTTTTTTAAAGGTATTTATTTTTTTTTTTTTGTTGCAAAAATGAATTTAGATTAAGCGTTAGAAATTTTGTTTCTTATATTACTTTTTTTTCTTTTTTTTTTTCTTAATTTATTATTAAATAAAAAAGATGGTAATCAAGGGGTGTTTTTCGTTCAAAGGCATTATTTTATGCAAAGCATCAAGTGCACAAATTCTTTCCAGACTGATTCATTTAATTATTAATCAATTGGAAAAAAATTGGTTGTAAAATTTTTTCATCCATCGAATGAAATTGCCAAGTATTGTTTAACTTGAAGTATTATAATTTCATGACCCACACAATCCCATTTATTAAGCTATATTGGAATGAAATGGTGGAAAAAAAAATTGAAAAACACTTCGTTATAAGCATCTAGAATATATAGTAAAATAAAAAATCGTTGTATTCGAAATTTAATTCAAAGTTTAATACGTACATTTTCCGGATCAATCGGATCTCAGCTTTTACAGTTGTAAATAAAAATTATGAAAAAAAATTACGAACAAATTGAAGCGAAAAAAGTTCGATTAAAACTGAAAATTATAATCGTATGAACCGTTCGAGTTGGCGTGAGAAACGGTACCTTTTAAGATACGAGAATAAAATATATGTATTGAAAAAAAAAAAAAAAACAAGACGTCAGAAAAAACCCGGACAACGATCGCAACGATCTTGCTGTTTGATCGAATGAACTGAATATGCGAACGCACCGAATTAAAAACCAGTTGAATGTGATAAGACACTTGGTAGGTATATAATATTACGCGCCGGGAGTTGTTTGGTGTAATTTTACCGATCCCCCAGATGCCCTAGTCGTGGTCTTGACCACCAGATGTACCCGTCGCCTATTCGGAGCGCCTCTTTTTGGAAGATTCGCTCGGCTGGGTTTACCAATGTACCACCGAGTACAAATATAATGGTGATGGTATGAAGATTATACGATGACGTGCTGGAACAGGTTACGTTATTTCTCACATGGTCCACACACACACACATACAAACATGGTGTGACGAGGATGTATTCGTACTCGTGGATAGACCTACACGTTACGTTCATTCACATCGAGCCTACATAAAGATGTTTTTGTATTCAGATATTGTACAGTAAAGCACGCAGACGTACTGTACACACTTGTATAGTTTTTGCAAGAGTATTTATCTACTCGTTTTATGTACAGAGTTGAAAAGATTACTGAGTACATGGCGAGAAGAGGATTTCAGTATTCGGATGTATGACTTGCATATGTAATTTGATTCTGTGATGCTAGCTCCTTTTGTTACTATGCCTACTACGGCGTGGCTAAAGCTTTCCGAATAATCCGTTGTTTATTCGAGGGGCCTATATCTGTATTGATCGTCGCCTATAATACATTACGTATTGTACAGTCGTATCAAACAAAACAGCGTCGTAAATAAGAATTAAAAATGGATCGGGTACATTCTCAGCTCGTTTGAGGTTTCGTTAAGCTATATATTTACGCTGCATCTTTAATAGCGGATTGTATCTGATCATCTTTACTTGTTCCTAAACCATATCAATGTATTCGATTCAATTAACTCGTAGTTACTTAAATTTAACCAACTATTATTATTAACTCGCGTTTTTTCAACCTGTAAATATTCCGCTATTGTAGGGTACCTAACTAGTTATTAAAGTTATTAAAGTGTTGTTAAATTCACGAATAAATTTTCCCAAATGAGGAATGAGCAAAACAAAACAAAAAATTTATCTGCTTAATTATACTTGGGTGAAATTTTGTACGCATTTTTCAAAGTACCGTTTAGCCTGGCTCAGAGGTCTACCAAACAGTGGAGAAGCCCCCCCCCCAACGTTCGGGAGTTGGAAAAATTGGGTGACAGTTATAAGTAGTTGGAACAAATGAGAAGTAATGGAATATTGGAATTGGTGACAGTTTTACCAAGGAGTCTCTTTGGATTTGTACCCACAGTGACCGATTTCATATTCCAACGTTTACGGTCATTTTTCGACCCTTTATACCCAATATTTTGTAAAATTTTCATCCTCGTTTCGTTCGGAATAAAGGTATATATATGTAAGTTTACCAAAATATACAACGAAATCGAAATGCAGGGGCCTACCGAACAGAGAGGGGGGGTGTCTCACTGCCCCAAACGTTCCGCAGTTGGCAAAATTGGGTGACAGTTGGTAGAAGTTGGAAAAAATAAAAAGTAATGGAATTTTCGCGGAACCATTCTGGATTTGTGCCCACAGTGACCGATTTTTAGGGGTGAAAAGTTTTGAAATTTTTATTCCAACATTTTCTATTGTTTACAATCATTTTGTCACACGTTATACCAAATATTTAGTGAAATTTTTACCCTCGATTCGCCCTGGTTGTGCCTATACGATTTTCTAACACACCAATGGAATTTTAAATCCTGTAAGTCTCCCTTTCACCTACCGAAGGGGATCGTACATTTTTGCCTCGTGTTGAAATACAGATGAAAATATTTAGATATTGAGAGGAGGCTTGTATCAAACTCAGTCCGTACTTGACTTACATGAAAGTAATCCAAGAGAATAGACATTTTTTTGAAAAATAAATTTGAAGCATACCTTCTTGCGAAATGAATCAATCTTCATATGCAATGAAATTTGGCGTTTAGAATTTGTCGATGCACTCGAAAGCACCGTTTTTTGACCCTCTATTCCTGCTATTTCAGAAAAATTTTTCCCTCGCATTCCAGAATAGTTTAATTATTGTGAGATGTAATTAGGATTTGACTGCAGTTCCAAATTTGCCAAAAATCGTCCAGTCTTTGTCGTAAATACGATATAAACGCATTAAAATTTTAATAAATAGGCATGAGAAAATTTAAGTTGAAAAAAAAATTATTATTAAACATATTTTCTTAATCGAAAATGTACGTTTGTACGCGCTAAATAATTTTTTTTGGTTATGAAACTTGCTTTTTTGTAAAGTTCTGGGAAAATTTAGTGCTTAGGCTACCCATAAAATTTTGAGAAATCAGTTAGACATTTTGAAAATTGGTAAAATTGATAAAATTGGTTGGTAAATTTGAAGCTCCCCCCTCCCCCAGAGCACATTGCTTCGGAAGGCCACTGGCTTGGTTTTCTTAATTTTACTGTTGGAGAAAATCAGATTAGATGGCTAATAGCGTAATCAGACAGGCTCTCCTCATCCAAGCCCTCTTGGCATAATTGAACTCGTGGATCAGAGTAGGTGAAATGCCCTTATTCTCAGATTTTCAAAATTTTTAAATTGCGAGGCTAAGAAAATCCCCTCCCTTCCCAATCATCGCTCAGAATATTATAATATTTTTTTCCTGAAAAAAATCTGTATTCACTTGTATTTGATGAAAAATTATAATTTTAATGCGAATGTTTGGAGTAATAATGAGGTCATCGACTTGAAAATTTCCAAAAAATTTTGCTCTCGGGGAAGAAATGGGAAGAAACTAATAAAGTAAAACTTGTAATTGAAGCAGATGCAGACCCTTAGGGAGCTACATAAATTATTTTCCGGCTGAATACGTTTTTTGACGAGTATAATTTTTTTCATCCCCATGTAGCAAAGGGTTGTAGAATTTTCCCACAGCACTCTCTGCCTGTCATAACAGGCAACTTAGAGAGAACCAGCGGAACCCTTTCCTACCCCCTGGTCTATAGTAGCGTACTGTTAATACTTTTATAATTCACTCTTTGCATATCAACACACACAAAATAGTTCAGACTTTTCCACGCTAAGAGGGTAAAGTGATTACCACTGAAGGATTTACGAATCCATAGTGGTCATATGAATGCGATAAATTTAAATGACCCCGAATTCTGGCACCCCTTGAATGGGGCAGAGATATTAAGAATATCCATTCGCGCTAATCGGTTTGATTTTGCGAACAAGATCAGCAAAATATACAGGTGAAATGTACGTGGTCTGAAGATTACTGGTAAGTTGTCTGTAGTCGAAAATGAAATGAAAAGAGTAGGGTTGCTGATATTAGGAATCATTGAAACCTACTGGAACACCGTTGGCGAATTTACATCACATGAGGAAAACTTCATCTTTTTGTCTGATGAAGGAGGCCACACAGGTGAGGCAATCATAGTAGATGTTAGATACAAACACCTGGTGTTACGTGCAAGGGCCACCGACGATCGGATAGCAACTATCGAGATTTATGCAGCTCCACCCACAATAAGTGTCATCCAAGCATATGCCCCAACCAGTGCAGTACCAGATGAAGAAATTAAAGAATTCTACAGTGTCTTTGAAGAAACACCTGTTTCAATACCAAGAAACGATGTAAAACTGGTGCTGGGAGACTTTAATGCCAAAGTTGGGAAGACTAATAGCAGTGATGCTTACTGGGGAGCAGTTGGTAGCCATGGTCTAGGAACAAGGTATGAACGCGCAGATAGACTTTTCCAGTTCTGCGTGGAACAGCAACTTGTGCTAGCGAATACCTTGTTCTAACAATATAATCGCAGACTATTCACGTGGAAATCGTGTGATGGTCACACTCGTAATCAAATTGACTACGTTCTAATCTAGAAAAGATGGAAATCGTCGATCATTAAAGCCAAAACATATCCAGGAGCTGATGCAGCATCAGATCATCAACTTTCGGTGGCAGGAGTACATCTGTGAATTGGTGTGAAAAGGTCCAAGAAGCAGCGCGGACTTTTCTCACCAATTCTGGATTGCTGGAGGTGGCTGCTAGGACGAATATCGCGTAACCGCATACAAATGACCCAAACAACATGGAGGAAAACTCAGAACTAAGATTTTTCGTGCATGTGAGCCAGTTATTAAGGAAAGCGAACGCGTGTCAGAAAAAAAGTAGCCATGGATAACAGAGGGCACCCTGTTGCATATAAAGCAGCATAGGCAAGCCTAATGTTGTGGCAACAACAAAGAACGTAGGATATTGAACAGTTGAGTCCAGCAGTGTTATTGTTGAGACAGAAAAGCCTATTTTAACCAATTCTGCAATTAAATACAGAAATATGCCGACCGCAATGATACCAGTGCAGTATACAAGAAAATACGCTAGATATCCAGAAATTTTGAACCCAGAATTCGCGAGATCATGAAAGATGATGGAACAGTTATGTGAGATTCTAGAGGAACCTAGACAGCTGAAAAACATACTGCGGGTGGTTGTACCAAGATAGTGGAACACCAGAGGTAAATCAACTGGTTTCTACAGTTGAAGTGACATGTGAAGGTGAGCTAAACATCCTACTTGATGAATTAGGAGATGCGGTGAATGCAATGAAGAAACGCAAAACACCTGGTTGCGATGGCATTGAAGCTGAATTGTGACAGGCTCTTCGACAAGAAAGGAGATGGGTATTTTGGGCATGTTACTAGGAAAGAAAGAGTTCAGAACTTTGATATGGTTCCTGGGAAAAGAGGGAGAGGAAGCAACCAGGTGGTCTGACATCATCAAATCGCGAATGGGGTCAGTAGTAAGAGCTGCTTCACAGGCACGGGATCGTGATAGATGGCGTGCTCTTTTAGGTACAATATGGTTGTAAGCGACTAAGACCTACTGATGATGATGATGAACCTCCTAATTCCGAGATTGATCGTTTAAATTATTACCATAAATATTGAGAAATTTTCGATTTTTTCTCCTAAAAATCAATTTTTTAGTAGGCTGTCTTGAGACGCGAAACTTCTGAGCAATTTCAATGGGAGATTCCTTTTCTAGGTTGAAAACATTTTTTGGACGCATTATTGAGGTGATAGACCTATTTATTAAATTTTTTTAGAAAATAAAATATGTTGATTTTTACGATCTACAACTTTTCAACCCCCAGGTAGGTGGTTATAAGTGGTACCAGATCAAAATGCCAATGGTACTGGTAGACGCAGAAACTCAAATAGCAATTTTTCAGCTCTATGACTATGATCTTACATCATATTTAGGGGGTGAAAATGACAAAAAACCGCTTTTTTTCGAAAATGATCCCACCTTGAAGACCCATGGCTCTACTCCTCTTTGAGCTACGATTACAAAATTTTGGTATAGTGGATTTTCAACTCGTAAGCAACCATCTACGCGAGTTTGGTCAAAATTCGAGTTTTTTTTTCGATCCACCCTAAAGTACTTATCTTTGACTTCTAGTTCTGGATCAATCAAAACATTTCTGCATCTGTTTAAATAAAAATATTTCCAAACACCTTGTCACCTTGTGGATCCAAAACGAATTCGTATTCACCCAACAAACTCTTACAAACTAAAACGTACAAGGTTGAGGTTAAAGTTAATAATATAATTAACCTGATCTCGATACTGTCTCTTCATCGAGATAATTATACGATCCTCTGCTAATCAACATAGGTATAAAATCGATAACATATACTCTCACCTGAGGGAGCTTTAAGTCATTTGAAATTTTGTAAAACGACACCAATATTTAAAATTTTGAAAAATGGAAGAAATCGTCCAACATACCTCATAGTACATTCCGACTGAATAGATCATTGAATTCTCACAAATGAGGTAAATAACAAGCAAAAATAAAATGTGAACAATACCTAGGTTATAAAAGAGTTTCAAGCAGTAATATGGCGTAAAATTGAAATGTTTAGAAGATGGTTTGGTTATGATAAAAATAAACCTTCTTTTCTCATGTGACACCCGGTAAAATTTGAAATTTAAATCATCTCTGTAGAGATTCCACACAGCTAACTGTAACTTTGGGAGAAATATCTGTGTTGGTAGGATGATTATGACATACCAAGTCACACAAATAACACAGAATACTACATATTCAAAGTTATTCTAGAAATTTTGTTAAAAAATTTTTCACCGTAAATTTCTGTATTGTATGTACTTGACGTCCACAAAGCGTAACGTACGTGTACATGTAGGTCTCACAGCGTCATCGTTATTTTTAACGTGGGTGTGCTAAATTTTGCTTTGTTGAACCTTTTCTGCAATATATGTATTTATCTCGTCTCGTGTAATTTGTACCTATCAACGTGACACAATCGCGGATATTCCAGCTGAATTTTATTCAACTCGCTAAACGCTAGTTTGACCAGAGATTTGAAAACAGTCGCATTTACGCCTTACGCCTACGCCTCGAAGATTAATTCGGAAGAAAGAAACGCGAATCCGGATATCGCATCGCGTGGTTTATTTACCAAGCTAAATTTACAGGTAGGTATACTGGTATATATAGGTAGGACGTGACAGCGACATTTTATTACTATCGAATGACATAACACGATGATGTATTAGCCTCAGAGAGTACCTTTCTGCACACTATTTAGGTTAGCTGCGCCACAAACGTACCCTCTAATCACCCTTTTATCAAGTTACCTGTTTATTTAGATGTACCTACGACTACGAGATGATCTTTCACGCGTTAAAGTTACAGAATACGGCTAACGTAACACTTCCATTCGCGTGAAAATATAACCTAGCCAGTAAAATAAAAAACCTTACAACCAGGGAACATTCAATGTACATAGCACCACTGCTCTCGCTGCCTTACCCCGTCGTATGTACATATTATTTACTGCATATTGCATACACAACTTCAGAAAACATTTTTACCGGTACAGGGTAATGTTGGCCCATACTACCATAGCACATAGCACACGATATATGGGATCACTGAGTGATAAGTATCACCAACATGGCTTTTTGTTCTCTGCGTAGTACACGCTGACAACTTCAGTCTGCTCGTAATTTTAATCCGATTAAATGAACATTATTTTTCATATTGTTATGTCTGCTTCATCTGCACATTCAAGATAAGAATGCTTTTCACGTCGCATCGTGTTTCATTGTTTTTGCCAATCGTTTCTCGTCGTTGTGTTCGCAGATAAAACTGTACAAAGCCAATTTTTTCTTTCACTCCTTTTGTTCGGACTATACGATAATGTTTTAAGCAACGTGTAGGTGAATATAAACTATGATGATATTTTTACCTGGATGTGTCCGGAAATGCCACGTTTATAGTACTACGCACAAAAGATACGAAAAATTTTTCGCTTACCTAAAAACAAAAAATGAAAAAAAAAAAAAAAAAAAAAAATTAGTTTGCTATGTTCATAAAAA
>FIZR01019030.1:0-24359 GCA_900060175.1 Ferrisia virgata | reverse complement strand
ACCCGGACCTTCTATAAGATCGGTCTGCGGATGGCACGCCTTACTCTGAAATTCCCTAACCCCGCAATTAAAAAAAAAAATAAAGACTACAGACACCCAGGGCAGGCTACCTACTCCCTTAATTTACACACGCCTACCAACAATCACACACCTCAAGCCACACCATTCATACCAGTGTGCAAAATACCCTACACATTTATGACCTGCAACTTACAATGTTTGCTTGTAACTACAATGGATGCAATCCACTGCATCCTACACCCTTTGGTTAATACAAGCCCTGACTTGTGGTCATGGTATCCCAGATACTGGGGACGCATCGCGCCATGGCTGTAAGAACCTAGGGGTCTAACCAATGTGGTGAGGTCTCCTCGATCACGCAGATACCCACATTGGCGGGACACTTAAGTAAAGGTATGTTTTGAGATCACATGTGCCAACTTGGTTCATGCAACCGCAAAACACCACCTCAAACTATAATTTCGCCTAAAAAATTTTAAATTTGACACGTTCATCTAATATTTATATTTTCAATACCCAAAAATTAAAAACTCGTCTCAAATAAAATAATTAAATTTTCCAAAAATCTTGTTAAAATTGCCAAAGCAGAGAAATTGCAATATGTTCAAAATAATCTAAATGAATAGGACAAAAACAATTTTGCAAGAGGGGGCGGGAGCAATTTTGAATTAAAAATTATTCATCGATTAAGTTAAATTATTTACAAGTTATTTAACAAAAAAAAGCAAATTATATATTAACGCAAAATAAATGCTACATTAACACAACTGAGGGGGAGGGTGGGTAGAGATTGTTAATTAAAATAATTCATAGATTAAAAAAATTATTTAGCTCACATGTGTACTGTTGGAAAAATTCATACTTCTTAATCGTTTTCATATTAGAATGTACATCAGATTTCGCATTCATTATCCTATAGATGATTTCTTTTTTTGATCATGTTGATTCATAAATGAATATTGCTTCTGCTGCCAGGTACAATTTTGTGAACATGGCAAAGATTTTCCTGCATAAAGCAGTGTGAACCTCCAATTGTTATTTGCTAGGGAAGGCGCGTTGTTATATTAAATTGGTGCAATTAAAATTCACTGATAAAAAGCAGTATTTTGTTGTTACAAGATGCTAAATAACTACAACAAAAACAGATAATTCAGGAATGAAAACTAGCCCTGTATGCTGAATATTAAAACATCAGAGCGGCTTTTGTAATGTTGAAAATATCCCATCCCAAACAAGTTAAACAGTGATCAACAATACTACTCACGTTGGTTGATGAAATGAAAAACATTCAAACTTCCCAACATCAGGCTAGCTGCTTAACTGGTAAGTAATTTTCACCCACTTGGTGGTAGCTTGCTGGTGATATTTACAATCATTGTTAAACATGCAACGAAACAGAATCTGGAAAAACAGTTGCGAAATTATCATCAAAAATAAAACCAGGTAATTACTTCTAAATCGCGAAAAATAAAAACAAACACCATGTAAGCTAAATGAAAAAATCACTTTCACGCTGCTTTGATTTTCTTTTAAATTTGAAAAAAAAAACGTATTTATGAAAGTGGAAGTAATTAACATTACTACTTACATTTGTCAATGAAATGAAAAATATTCCATTTCTTCAAAATAAAGCTGATCACTGGGCAGTAAGTAATTTTCGGCCATTTTTTCAGTAACTTGCAGATGTAGTCGACCACCATAATAAAATACATAATGAAACTGAATCTCAACAGATACACGCGAAACTTTCCTAAAAATAAAACGAAGTGATAAATCATAAAATCGAGGAGCAAGCAAACAAAATGATTTCATGCAAGCTGCTTCAGTGTTTTAAATTATTGATTAAAAAAACTGTAATCATGAAACACAGGTTAAAATAATTAACAATAGTACTCACGTTAGTCGATGAAATGAAATTTCAAATTCTCCAACATAACGTTAGCTGCCAGTAATCGAGTAATATTTAGCCACTTTCGCGGTTGAATCTAGAAACAAACGCGAAATTTTCACCAAAAATAAAACCAAGCAACACTTTTAAATTGTGAAAAAGACAAACGAATAATAAACGCGACTGTACCAAAAGAATTACATTCAAAATAATTCAACCTGCTGCTTATAAATTATAATAAAAAAAAAAAACTTGAATCACGAAACAGAACAAAAATAAATAATACTACTCACATTGGTTAATAAAATGAAGATTCCAAAATTTCTTGACAATTTAAGCACATTGACAGGTATCTGACTAGTGTATTTATCCATCATTAATAAACACGCGATGAAATGTAAATCTAGAAACTAGAAAGATACTGCAAAAAAAAACATAATACGTGCGATCATATCAAAAGAATTACATACAAGCTGATCTGATCGGCTTCTAAATTATGGTAAAAAAAAAATCGTGATCTTGCCACTACATAAAAATGATTCAGTGAATACTACTTACATTGGTCCATAAAATGAAAAATATTCCAATTCTCCAACATTACGTTAGCCTCCGGCAGTCAAGTGATATTTACGCACTTTTGTGGCAGCTTGTTGGTGTAATTTACAATCATTCATAAACACTCGATGATATTGAATCTAGAAACAAACGCGAAACTTTCATCAAAAATAATCATAAGCAACACCTCTAAATCGCAGAAAAAACAAACGAATAATGTTCGCGATCACATTAAAAGAATCAATTTGATTTTAATTCACGATAAAAAAAACTATATGAAGCAGAGCAAAAATTATTCAAGTACTTACATAGTTGATCAAATAAAAAATACTCCAATTTTCTGACAAGACGTTCGTCACCAGTGGTTCAGTAATTTTTAACCACTTGTGCGGTAGCTCGCTGGGTTTTTCAATCATCGTTAATAAACACGCAATGAAATTGAATTACCTAAGAAAGACAAACGCAAAAATTTCATCAAAAATAAAACCATGTAATGAATATTAAGACAACCCAGTAACACACCAGACTGCATCAAAAGAAATAATTCTATATGTTGCTTCAATCTGCTTGTAAATTATTGTAAACGCAAAAAAAAAACGTAACAACAGAACAGAGAGCAAAAATAATTAACAAATAACATTACTACTCACATTTGACAATGAAAGGAAAAATATTCCAATACTATAACATAGGGCTGACTGCCCAACGGCAACTGTTCTTCAGTTATATCGATGGTAGCTTGCTGGTGTAATTCACCATTATTAAATACACCATTAAAAAAAATTGTAAATGTGAATGAGAAAATATTGGCAAAAAAAATTCGAATTTAATATTTTAAGACACAGATTTAAATGACAATAAAAAACACAATTAAACCACACATTCAAAGTTCTGCAGGTAAAAGAGTGAAAAATAATGCTAAAGCGTCGCATTCCAAAACAGAGTAACAATCTGAGAAAACCGCCACCTGTAGCTAACGTAGTTTTTTTTTCTCTCACTAGGTTCGCTATGTATCTTTGTAATTAGTTTTTTTTCTCTCACTAGGTTCGCTATATATTTTTGTAATTTTTCATTTTAATTTCTTCAACATCGATTATAGTTTAAAATAAATTGATTAAGCTGTTCTCAAGCGAATTTCGTCGTATATGGTATCAAAATGAAGAATTTTTTTTCAGGAATTCAACTATGATGGTTTTCACGACGCTAGATCAGCTTTAAATGGTTAAACAATGAATTTTTTTACAATTAAAAATTCCAGAACAAAAAATGTGATTTAATTATTCCGGTTTTAAATGAATATTCCTCATGTAAGGTATCAAGATGAAACATTTTTCATCACGAATTGAGCTTTAACTTGAGATGATCTTCCAGTATAATCAATGCAGCAAGTTCAAATTCACATCACTAATAGTAATTGATCATTGATCACGAATTACGCAGTTTAAAATTACGTTACGTTAAGTATTAGAATTAAAAAACACCCGCGAACAAATAAAATCGATCAAAAAATATTTATTAAAACAAAATAAATACAAAAAGTAAAAACTTAAGAAGAATGAAAATAATTTATGGCAAATTAAAAATGAAAACAAAACACTCCGTTGTTCGTATTTTCGCAATTGTCATAATTACGATGAAAAAAAAAAATGGAAGAATAAGGAAGGGATGGGGGAAGTGGCGTTCTTTACTTCTCTAATAAATATGAAGCATCTGTTAACGACTTGGCATTCGTTCGAACGAGGAACATGAGATGGCTTCTTTCACTCAGACTAAATTCGTTGTATTTTTTACACACAATTTTATGCAGGAAAGTAGCTCTCTCTAGATCTAACCACCTGAAATGGAAAATTACTCGTATTAAAGAAAAAGTTCTCCAGCATAATGTAACAAAATATGTAATTTTCTCTAAAATAAACCAACCTTTGCAAGGCAGGCTGCCTTTCATTATTCAAGGTAACATCAACGGGTCCCCATAGCCAATATTCAACGACACTCTTAGCTGATGAAAGACAAGTTGTTTTTTCGTCTTCCAGTAAGCGTTTGATTACTTGACAAATTTGCTGTTTCGGTAGCAACATGTCTACCACTTCGGAAATACATTTACATAAAGACATTCGTTTGGTCGTTGAAGTCTGTAAATATAGGTACAACAATCGACACGTTAATAATTACCTACGTAATCATTACAGTAAATATTATTTTAATTTTTTACCTTATCAGTGGTAGTTATACAATCAACGCTTAACGGAAGAAGTAATAATTTTGATTCCAAGTCAGAGTCTCGTTTGCAAACGAATATCTCATTTACAGATATATCCTCTATACCACAAGCCAACAAATGATTAAAAGCATTGGTTAATTGACTCAACAGAAGACGACTTTCCGTAACCGATAAATTTTCTGGTTTTTTACAAAATGACGAAAGCGATTCGATCTTTTGTTCGTTCCAAACGGTAACATACGCTGTGAAAAAAAAATTGAACACGGTTACCATCGATAAATTAATCCTTTGCTAAGGGTATTTTATCATTATAATATATCGTAATCAACGTAGATGTCTTTACCATTAACATCTTCCACACTGGTATCATTTTTCACGTATCTGCTGGGAATTAGATCGGTGAATTTAACCAATGGGAAAAGTGTCACCGAAGTTGGCAACGATTTCATCGGACCCAAAGGTTTAGTTGAAAGGCTAACCACAACATCGTGTCCGTTCCATTTGGCGTTATAAAAATACCAATCGACTACTGTGATTTTACTACTTTCAACAACAACTAACTGCTCGAATCGCATATGCAATGTTGTTTGCAGAACTTTCAAAGCATTCGGTACCAGAGTAGTCTGATTCAACTGTGACAGGATTTTGTATTAATGTACGTATAAATGTGAGTAGGTAAATTAATTAGCTATCGATCAAATAATCTACTTTAATTCACCTGCTCTAGAAGGAGCGATAGGGTTTCATGATTGGCAACGACAACAGCACCGTAATTATCTTCTAAACTACAATGAACGATGCTTCTACTTTTCCGTGGCTCTGTTTCGGATATAGCGTCAGATAATTCGCTGTGAGTGCTCTGTAACAAATAAACATACAAATATCGCAGGTATTCGTAAAAAAAAATTAGTAACTGTAGGTACGGAAGATTCAACACCAAGCGTCAACAAAAAATATTTACATTTATAAAGATAAGACAGATGGTACACCACAAATTAATAAAAAAATTCAAATTTTTGCCTACATTATTTAAAGAGTTTGTAATAAGTATCTATTATAGAAAATTTTTTCTAAAGTAACGTAGTAACACTCCCATCACAACTTGGCACGATTATATATTTTCCAAGTTGTTCAGAAATTTGAAAAAAAATATGATGCTATTTTTTTTTTCTTTTTTCAAAATAAAAAACTCCCTACAAATATAAATTTCAGAAAGAAGTTCTGTCGAAATATTGAACAAGGTGATTCAGAGAAAATACAGCAAAAAACGAGTAAATTTTTTTAATAAGATTACTTTTTTCGCTGAAAATTTTTTTGTGAAAAAAAGTACAAAATTTCAAATGATATTTTCTCCTTAAAATCTCTACACACCATTTGGAGAAAATATTATTTTTGTTAACTGATGGAGGGTACACTATTTGACGAAAACGTTCCTCAATGGATTCTTATAAAAGCTTTTTTTAAAGTTATAGGTTAAAATTTGAAATTTTTTTTTGTGAAATCTTGTGTTTTTTCAATCATTGTGTAAGATACTATATTACATACCACTCCAACTTTCCTTCAAAGGAGTCTTTCCTAATAAGGGTTAAAAACGGTCTCCGACCCAAAATCGATCAAACTTGAACTAAAATGTTACTTATGGTCTAAAAATATCTTAAAAAAATTTTGACCCCCCCCCCCCATACTCACCCCTTCCAGAATTATCACCCACACCAAATGTCGAAATTTCAACACGCGGTATCCCTGGAAGCGAAGGGTGAAAAATTTTGAAATTTTCACACATTATACATCTTAATGCGTACTATGAATGAAATTTTTTTCAAAATTTTCGGTTCACATTTTCTCAATTTGTTTTCATGCTGACATTTTCAAAAAAGAATTGTGGGTTACTCACAGCTGAAAATTTTGAGTGCAACATGCTCAAAAAAATCAAAACAAAAAAAACACGTTTTCACTACTTTTTCATAATTAATAAGGCAGGTATCTCAACTCAAAGTAAAATTTCGAGTCAATACATGAATAAATTGAAAGTACACATTAAAAGGACACCATTTCCAAAATTTCAAGTCCTGAAATGCATTTCTCGAATTTATGTTTTTAGATTATAAGTAACCTTTTGGTTCGAGTTTGATCGATTTTGGGTTGGGGGCCGTTTTTGAATCTTATTAGGAAAGCCTTTTAGCCAGATTTGCTATGTCATATTGTCAATCAAAACTAGGCTATTACGATCTATCAACATATGACAGATGAGAGGGGAGGGTGGAAGGAAATCCGTCTTGGGTTCCTAGAAAACCATCACAATAATTTCTGACCATGTCAGATACTTATTTCCATTTTTTTATTATTTTTTTTCGCCGAAACAAAAAAATTATTTAATATTGCATTCCCTCACAGCCCGAAAATGTTGTTTTTTGGTCGGTTTTTCTTCTTTTTTGAGTTTGTTCCTCGCATATATCTTCTCCGATAAGTATGTAGTTTCTAGATGTGCTTTTTAGTGGTGTCGACTTTTTAACGCCATTGAAATCCCCCCTCCCCCAATTAGGATTTTTCCAATTATCGTAATTATAATAAATATTTTATGAAAATTAGAATTTTTTACGTTATTTTGCGATTTTAACAAAAAAATATGAAGGAAATTTTTTCTGAAAAATGCTCATTTTCAGGGGCATTTAAAAGTGGCCATTTTCACGACTAGTATAACAAATTTGTTAAAAACTGAAAAAATGCATTTATAAAAAAAGTTTGTCAAAGGTGACATATTTCATATAATTAGAAACCTTCACGAGCAATTTTTCACTTTTTTCTCACAATTATTAGTGCATTTTTGCACGATAGGATACGTATTAAACATCCCTAAAAAGGGCACAAACGATAAAAACAGAGCTTAAATAAACAAGGTAAATATACTAGGCCCATTTCACCAAGAAATTCACAATACAAAAATTTTTAATTATGCAAAAAGATTTTTGAAAAAACCATTCTTCCTTCGCATTTTGTCAGAAAATCATGAAACAAGGCAAAAAGTGACATTTAAAAAAAAACCTTAAGAAAAGGAAAAAATGGCAAAAATTTGCCAACAATGATCATTTTTGGTATAAATATGTGTAAAAATCTCATTTTTGGAAAAAATTGTCAAAAAGATTTATTTTTCCATTTTTGAAATTTTTTCAACTTTGAGCCAGCTTTACAGTTTGAAAAAAGAAACAATGGTTTTTTTCCTAATCAGTGGTCGCGGTGGTGGTGAGGAGAGGGGGACGGTACAATGAGGTCTAAAAGGTCGGTATCAACAAAAATCACCTCTGTACAAACCAAATTTCAAGTTCCTAGCCCAATGAGGAAAGAGGTGTGGAATATGTGAGAAACAAACTCAAAATATTAAAAAAAAACGACAAAAAAACTACGTTTTCACAGCTGTGAGGGGGTACAACGAGGATGGAAATTCGAAACCCCCCCCCCCAAAGACATATCTCATAATGGCACATACCAAATTTCAACTTCCTAGCTCAATTTAAAGGGGGATATTGGGAATGGGCAGCCCTACTTCAAGGACAAACAAGGGAAAAACCGCAATATCTCCCCTCCTAATTAACCTAGAAAGCTAATTTTTACATATGTTAAACAACTTCGGATTGTCTATCGATTGGCTCAGAAAGAAACAATTTTTGCAATTTTATCCTCTAAGCAACCGCTTAATTTAATTTTAACCCGTGGTCATCTCCACACCAGAATATTAAATCCATTGTCGATCGAAGTCTACTTCCCAAACTTGATAAGACTCTGTTCAGTACTAAGTTGAACAAATGATTTTTAGTTTCAGAAAAAAAATAAAAATAAATATCTGACGTGGTCAAAAATGGTCGTAATGGTCTTCTAGGAACTCCAAAACGAATTTCATTGATACCCCCTCTCCCTTTTCATTGATAATATGGCACAGAAAATCAGGCTAAAAACTTGAGTTGGAAAGCTGAAGTGTTTACCATACCATTTTGAGTTTATTTCACAACAATTGCGACCTCGACGTGCCTCATTGGCAGATTTCCTAACAAAAAGCAAAATCCGACCCAGTCTGGGAGGTATCCAAAGCTTATTGTCACCTGATGTGATATGAACAGTGACTGCAATAATCGGTCACAACTTACATCGGTGGTACTGGATGCGACAGAGTGGTACATCTCTGAT
This sequence comes from Ferrisia virgata, assembly GCA_900060175.1. NCBI lineage: Eukaryota > Metazoa > Arthropoda > Insecta > Hemiptera > Pseudococcidae > Ferrisia > Ferrisia virgata. The sequence continues at coordinate 15,495 of FIZR01019030.1, read as the reverse complement.
TCTGTTTCGCTGCCACAATAAGGAATCGAAGAAGATGGCGGAGTTTCACTGGAGTCTGATTGAACAGTACGATCACATTCTGGAAAGAATTCACGTTCTGAGACGGAAATGACCTGCAACATTTTTCAACGATTATGAATTAATTATATCTTTAGTTAATTGGGGTATTGATTTTTTTTTAAAATTCAGTTTACATTTACAAAAATATATTTCTTTATTTTAAATCGATTTTTTTCCCTGTCATTTTACTAAATGAAGAACCAGACCTGTTGTAGCCTATAAATTTAATTTAAAATTATTTTTAGTTATTTTACTTGACAATAGTATAACAAAAATTAATTTTTTTATATCTTTTTCTTCATTTCAATTTGTAGGTTACTTTTTTTGCTGCACTAAAACGCTACCAAATAGAGACAAAACTTTGAAAAGAAATAGTAAAAATGCAAATATATTACATCAAGATACCTACTACTATAATAAATATGTTTTGATCCTACTTATAGAGATACCTGTACCTAATTTATGATCTTAACCCAATTTTAAACTCGAGTTTTAGAATCATTCGGTCGGATTCTGGCAACATGGTCGATAATACCGCTAGACAGGTTCGTCGAAAGGATTACGTTTATATTTAATAATATAATACACGCTCAGGAATTGCATTTGATTTAACCGCAAACGAGTAAACATAGGAGGATTCGATTTAATTTACAAGTCTTGACATTTTAATGGCGAAGACAACGAAAAATGGAAAGTACAATCTTTCTCACCGAATTCTCATCTCTGACGGTTGTGGTTTGCTGTCTAGCACGATCTCTTATACTGGAAGCTCTTTGCGGTTTGGCTGGTGCGACTGATTGGCGCGATTCTCCTATAACATACGAAATAACGTTATTTTAGTATTTACAAAGTTTTAAAAAATTCAGCACACTTACGACGTAATACGAAAAATGAAATTATTTTCCCCCAGATAAGACGTAGGTATTATTATGATATTGTAATGACTACAAACAACACGATATATACGTTTAGGTACATGTGAAAACACTTAATCTTTACACGTCAGCGTGAGTTTTTATTTACGACCCGGTAACGTTTTTTTTTTTTTTTTACATCGTACGCGAATATTTCACCTAAGGTTAAATGAAAAATAAACGCAGAACTTACCTAAATTTTCGTAAACGTTGTTGGAGGTTTTTGAAATACATTCGTATCGAGGCGGAGGAGGTGTTTTGAAATTTAAAGATTTCGGCGGCGGCGGACGTACCGGTTTCGAGATCTCGGACATTATTTTCTGATCCAAAGATTGATTTCTAGGCGGCGGTGGTGGTTTTGTAGGTCTACCTGGAACCGAACGGTTTTCAAATTAGAAGAAAATTCACGATTAAAAAATTAACAAAGTTGAAAAAGAACAACGATGGCATACTAGGAGGACACGAAGGATTCGTAGGTGTTGTGGTTTTTGGTTCGTTTTCATGATCAGTCTTATGAGTATCGTCTGCATTGGCCGGCGGTAAAATTTCGATCGATGATTTATTCAAGTCCAACGGATGGATAATTTCTATTCTACGTTTTGGTACGGATGCGACTTGCGTCTCGTTTTCCGATTTTTCGTCGTCTTTGTTGCTGTTAAATCGCAGGAATTTACGTATGGTCGATTTCACTTTTATCGTAGCTCCGCTGTATTTTCGACTTTTCTCCGATAATGCGATGCTGGGCGATGATACGATACTGTCGCAGGATAACGATCTCGTACATTTGGTGGCATTTCGAATGTTACCATTTTCTACGCGATTGTGGTGGGTTTCATTCGAATTCATATCGCCGTTTATGGATGTGAGTATAGGGCTGGTTGAACCTAGCAGGAAAAAAACAAAGAAATTGAAAATCAAGTTGAAATGATTTCGTGAAATTATAAGAATTGCACATTTCTTGAAATTAGAACGTCGTTGTAATGGCCCATTGGTGCGATGTAGCATCCTGAAATCGCTTTTGTACGGTTATTCTACTTTTTCGCTCATTTAAACAGATAGAAAAATGAATGAAAAAAATAAATAAATAAAATGTTTTCAAAAAAACGTGGCAGAAATTTGAAGTCTTTCGCCTCCCCTTATTTTTTTATTAAAATTCTAAGAAATTTGAAAAAAATTTTCAATTAAAATGAATTTAAAAGTTAAAACACATTTTTTTATTACGAAATTTTTAATCATTCTTGATTTGCTCTGTGAAGTCATGCAAATCGGTGGAACACCCAATGGGGGGGGGGGGAGGGCTACTAAAGCTATGGCCTCCCTTGGGCATGAAAAACTTTTTTTTTTTACATTTAACCTGAATTTAATACCCAAATCGTCAAAGATCTGCCATTTTCTTGATGAGAATTCAGAAATTTGAAATTTAAACTACAAGAAATGCACTTTTCATGGCTTAAAAATACCATTTTTCAAAATTTTACCCTCGTTGAAAAATTGTTAAAAACCATCAAAATTTGGAAAAAATTGACGAAAATTGACATGAAATATGAAAAAAATCACGAAAAAAATTAGACACTTTTCTTTGTTAGGGAAAAATCTTTAATTACGAGTTTTTAATTAAAACCTTTTTCAATTTTTTTTAATTTTCTATTTTTACGTTTGATTTTTATGATAATTTTTATTTCAACTTTTTTAATTTTTTAATTTTTTTTTCATTATTTATATTTAAAATTTTTTGTTTCACTTTTTTTGGGGTTGTTGATTTTTTTTATTATTTTTATTTCAAGTTTTTGTTTAAAAATCATCAAAAATTAGGTCAAAATTTGTTGAAAATGGGTAAAAAAAGTGAATAAAATTGATCAAACTTCATGAAAAATCGTTGAAAAATAGCTGAAAACTGAACTAAAATACGAAAAAAGTTGTTAAAAATTTCCGAAAATAAATTAAAATCTGATAAAAATGGGTAAAAAGTTTCACAAATCGAGAAAAAATGTTGAAAAATTTGTGAAAACTGACTAAAAATATGAAACAAATCATTGAAAATTGGGTAAAAATTTGATAAAAAATGATAAAAAGTACTGCAAATTGATCAAAAATCATGAAAATGTATGGAAAAAAAAATTTAGAAAATTAAACTAAAATACGAAAAAAAAAAACCGTTGAAATTCATCAAAAATTCGGTCAAAACTTTATAAAAAAAAACTGAAAAAAATTGCCAAAAAATTACATAAAATTTGAAAAAAAATGGGTACAAAATGTTGAAAATTGATCAAAAATGATGCAAAATATGTAAAAATTTACCCAAAATTTGAAAAACATCGCTAAAAATTATGGAAAATTATTTGAAAATTCCATAAAAATAACTAAAAAGTACTGAAAACTGATCATAAATAATCAAAAAAGTCTTTTAAAATCACTGAAAATTGGGCCAAATTTTGACGAAAAATGAGCAAAGAATGTACAAAATTGATCAAAATGTCGTAAAAAAATGAAAAATGGGTTAAAATTGATATGAAATTGTACAAAATTTTTTTTAAAATTATCGAAAATAAGGTGAAAATTTAAAAAAAATTGTTGAAAATTGATGAAAATATAAAAAGAGAAATTATTAAAAATCGCCAAAAATTAGAAACAAGTTTGATAAAAATGGGTAAAGAGTGTACAAAATTGATAAAAATCAATTAAAAAAAGTTGAAAATTATCGAAAATAGGGTCAAAATTTGACATAAATAAGTTAAAATTAATCCAAAGTATGAAAAAAAAATTCTTAATTAACTTGATAAAAAAGTGTAAAATGTTCTGACAATTATTTACAAATAACGAAAAAATGTTAAAAAACGAGTGGAAATTCACTAATTTTATGAAAAAATCGTTTAAATTAATCGAAAGTTGGATTGAAAATCAAACAAAAATTAGATAAAAAAATGGGTGAAAAATACGGAAAATTACTCAAAAATAATAAAAAAAATGTTGAAAAATATGTGAAAATTTACTACCTTTATGAAAAAAATCGTTTAAAACCATCGAAAATGTATTTAAAAAATTGTTGAAAACTATCGAAAATTGGATCAAAATTTGGTAAAAATAAATGAAAATTGGCTTAAAATATTGAAAAATTTGTTGAAAAACAGTGAAAATTAGTTGAAAATTAGATTAAAATGGGTAACACGAGGCGAACATTAATTAGAAATTAATCGTCAGAACTCTTCAAAAATTGGTGGAAACTAATTAAAAATAAATCGTTAAAAATCGTCAAAAATTAGATAAAACTATTGATTAAAAATGGGTAAAAATTGGTTGAAATTGACCTAAATTATGGAAAAAATTGTTTTATGTCATCAAACATTGGGTAAAATTTTGACAAAAATAGGTAAAATTTGACTTAAGAAATAAAAAAAAAAAAGTTTAAAAATCGATAAGAAATGCGTTGAAAATTTGATATAAATGGGAAATAAGTGCAGAAAATTTATCAAAAATCATGAAAAAAATTAAAAAAAATGGATATTATGCAAAAAATTGTTAAAAATCATCGTAATTAAGGTGAAAATTTGTTTAAAATTTTCAAAAATTTCTTTTTGATGTTTTATTTATTTTTCAAAATTTGCCAACTTCGAGTCAGTTTTAAAAATTTAATAAATCGAGTTGGGAGGCGAAAATTTTTACCGCATGGTTTTGAGGTCCTTTCGTAACTATTGTGATCCTGCTATTTGCAGATTCCCAAAGAAGCAAAATTCGGCCCAACCTAGTAAACACCTATCATGAGCGTCTAATATACGTTTAAATTTCATAAAAACCTGTTTAAAATTAATCTCTCTTCGGGTATTTGGAAATAAAGGAATCTACACATTCCCTTCCCTTCATTCCTCCACAGGACACATCGTAAAAAAATCGATAAAAATTTAAAAAAAATTAATCATAAATTCAAAAAATTTGAATATTTGTCAGACCAAGTAAAACTAAAAAGGATGCAAAATTATGGACCATCTCCAGTCCTTAAGCAAACTCAAAAATCTTGAGTCAGAAGGCTATAGCGAATACAGCATGACAAAAAACTCACCATTGGTCAAGGTATTCGATTTATAGGATCCGTTTTGTCGCAAAATAACGTTCAAATTCAGACTATTCCTGTTGAGTAAATTGGAATCCAGATTTAATCTGCGTTTTACACCCATACTTGAAACATCGCTAGGCGTAAGCGTATCAAATTTCTTATCCGAAAAATCGATAACGCTACCAATCGGTGTAATCGATTGGCTGAATGGTTTTTGAGCGCTCAAGATCGGAGTGTGAGGTGTAGTCTTGGGCGAAGGTGGTTTAGGAGCTTGCCTTTTCGTAGAACCAGTTCCTCCATTACACGAATTGGCAACATGCATTTTGGGAGTGGATGGTACAGAATTAGGCATCACAACACATTCTGGAATCTCTTTAACTGCGGTAGCAGCCGCAGTTTCTTCTTTTTTAATGGTATTTTGTAATGTGACAACAGGTTTGATGCCAGGATTAGGTTTATCTTTCAGCAGACCGTGCAAGAACGATCTTTGAGGATTGGTACTGGCAGCATATACGGCATCAGTGTCTACTTTGCTTTCTTCTAGACATTCGACCGATACAGGAGGATCGCCAGAATCGTCTGAATCAGCTTTACCATCCGGTTCGCCGACCATTTCGCGACTTCCCGGTCTATCGACTTCGATTTCTATATCCTTCGAGGCGATTAACGGTAATCCACATATTGGATTGCTATCTTTAAAGCTGAGTCTTTTTTTATCCGTGTCGTTACCGTCGATACGATCTTCTTGAACAGTCGACTGATAGATGGATAGTCTTTTAGTAGGGCTGGTATTGTCGAAGGCGTTCAACTTGAATAAAGGTTCCAATTTGCATTTAGCGTTTTTCATATTTTCGGCTATATCTTTCGAGTTTAACGTCTCGTCCAAAGGTTTGGTGGTATCGACGCGTTTCTCGGGTTTTGGTACATTGATTCGGATGAATTTCTCCGAGCAATCGTCGCCGTTAACGTGTTCTTTATCATTATCGACCACGTTAGCGTTCGCTTTAGAGTAAATATTTTGCTCGTTTATGGTCTCGTTTACGTTTACATTTACATTCGTAACGTTCACGGTACACTTATCGTTAATAGAATTGGCGTTAATATCACAGACAACAGATTGTTTACTTAAAACTACATCATTTTTCAAATCGCAATTGCCGTTCCTTTTCGCAGTCTCAATACATTCAGTCTTTTCTTCGCTTTTACCGTTGCTCATCGAGGCTTCTAAGAGTATTTTATTTAAATGCACTTTACGATCGCTGGCCAATGCGCCACCGCCACCGCCACCGCCACCATTCACCGTGACCGAATTTTTGAATGGTTCGACGCTAACTTGCAACGTTTGCCTACGTCCATCGGCGTCCATCTGAGGAGTACCGAGTTTCAAACACGAATACGATTTAGGTGGCGTGGTCGTAGGGGTTGAGGGTGTCGTCGTCGTTGTCGTCATCGTCGTCGTTGTAGTATTTGCCGAAGGCTTGTTATCGTTACGCAAATTAGCTGGTACCGAATTGAAATCCGTATTGGTTTGGGTTAATTTACGAAATTCTTTATCTTCTTCTTCGTTTTCCGTTTCGATTATTGGCTCATCGTTGAATGAAGGGTAGAATTCGTCGTCCGATGAGCATTCCTCGCCGCCAAAACCGATGATTTCCATTTCGTTAGCTTGAAACGAAACGGACTGCGATTTACGTTTTTTATCAACGTCGCATTTTTCGCTACGTCGCAATATGCCCTGGAAATTTAATAAAAGTCGATTAGAACGGCATTTTTAGGCTATATAAGGGGGGGGGGGTTGCATGCTATTGAAGGGAAACTGGAGGCTATATAAGAGGTCTTGGAGGACATATAATGAGGTCTGGAAGGCATCTTGCAAACTATTAAAGGGTGTCTAGAGGCTACTGTAGGCTATTCAGGGGCAACTGGAGGGTGCTGAAGAGGGACTGAGGGCTATATTACGGATCTGGAGGCTGTATAAGAGGGCATAAAGAATATATAAGGGAGTCCAGGAGGCTATTAAGCGGTCTGCAGGCTATTGAAAGGTGACTGAAGGTTATAGGAGAGGTTTGGAGGCGATTTAAGGGGTCTTTGAAGCTATCATAGAGGGTATAGAAGGGGGTCTGGAGGTCATATAAGGGGCACAGATGCTATATAAGAGGGGTCGGGAGGCTATACTTGGGGTTACCATGCTATATAAGTTATCAAAAAACCATTGAAGTGGGTGTGGAGCTATAGAACTCTGTGTGAAGGCTATAAAAGGGGTCATATAGGGTATACAAGGGGGTCTGGAGCCCATATAAAGGGCATAGAGGCTATATAAGGGGTCTGCATGCTTTATAACGTGTCTAAAAGACTATTAAAGTAGGTCCGGAGGCTATAAAACACCGTCTGAACCCTAAAGGGATCTGGAGGATATTTAATGGCGTCTGGAGGCTATACAGGGAGCCATAGAGTCTATATAAGGGATCATAGCGGCTGTATAAGGGAGGGGGAGGGTCTGGAGGCTATTGAAGGGCAGCTGGAGCTGTTGAAGAGGTCTAAAAGCTATCTGGAAGCAGTATAATATGTCATGAAGGCTGTATAAGGGGTCTGGAGGCTGATTAGGTGCGACTGGAGGCTATTGAAAGAGCCTGAGAGCCATATAAGGAGTCTGGAAGTTGTATTGGGGGGGGGGATGCAGGCTACTGAATGGTGCTTGCAGGCCGTACACGTAATCTTGTATGCCATATGAGGGGCTATCGAGGCTACCTGAGGATCTGAGGGCTATATTTGGGGTTCAGAGGCTGCATGAGGAGTCATAGAAGGTACATAAGGGGATTTTAGAGCCTATTAAGCGCTGTACAACCCGTTGAAGGGCGACTGGGCGCTATTAAAGGGGTCTGGAGGCTGTGTAAGGTGTCACAGAGGGTATATAAGAGGTCTTGGAGGCTATTAAGCGGGGTGCAAGCTATTGAATGGTGCCTGGAGGTCGTATAAAGGATCTTGGAGGACATATAAAAAGGGTGTGCAGCCTATATAAGGTGTCTTAGGGGCTATTAATGCGGGTTCAGAGGCTCAGGGGCGACTGAGGGCTATATAAGGCAACATGGAGGTTAATAGAAGGGAAATGCAGGATATTGAAGAGAAAATGAATGCTACATAAGAGTTCTTGGAGGACATACAGAGGGGGTCTGGATGCTATTTAACGGCGTCTGGGCGCTATAGAAGGGGGCATAAAGCCTATATAATGGGGGTGCAGGCTATATAAGGCTCTTGTAGCATGGGTTGCTTACCCAAAACATTGCAGAGGCTTCGCTGTAGGCATTTGAATTTTTTATCATCAAAAAATGTAGAGCAATTTTCAAAAAATTACAATCCAAGAACTAAAAATTGTAGAGATGTCTAGTTTTTGCCAAAGTGTGATAAATACAATGCATTATTTCTGGTAAAAAAAAGGGGGGGCATAGGTGGTGTAGTTGGTGAAATATGACGAATAAAATATAAAAAAATATTACATAATTTTGAAAACTTTCCAACTTTTTGTTTATATTTTTTTAAGAAGTTGTTTTAAGTACCAAATTGAAAAATTTTTCTTGAAGTAACAAGGTACCCTTCACTACTTGGCGTAATTACATAAATTCCCCCCGACTTGTTTAGATATGTTGGAAAAAAATTGTAATCTGAACAAAAAACTCTTTTTATTAAAATATTCAACTAATTCAGGGAAAATACCGAAATCGAGCAACCATTTTTATGAAGGAATGTCTTTTGCCAAAATTTATTTTTCATAGAAAATTTTTGTTGAAAAAAGGAAAAAAATTTTATCAAAACAACTTTTTCCAAAAATACCCAAACAAGTTGGAGAAAATTTAATTATGCCAAGTAGTGTAAGGTTCCGGATGACTTCAAGAAAATTTTTTTCATTGAGTACTTGAAAGAGCTCTTTAAAAAATTATGAATAAAAATTTAGAAAATTTTCAATAATTTTTTTTACATTTAATTTGTTATATTTCACGAACCACGCTACCTACAATAGTAATTTTTTTACCGAAAATACTGCATTGCATTTGCCATATTTTGGCGTAAACTAGACATCTCTACCATTTTTAGTTCTTGAATTGTAATTTTTTGAAAATTGCTCCACATTATTTGATGATGAAAAATTCACATATTTACAGTACAGCCCCTGGAATGTTTCGGATAGGCAACCCATACTCCACATGTCCAACTTGTGTTGCTTTACGTGTGGTATGGAGGAGGTACTATTGAAACGGAACACCCTGTATAAAGGAGTTTGGAGGCGATGTAAGGGGTCTTTGAGGCTATGAAGTGAGGTGCAGACCATTGAAGTGCGACTGGAGACTAAGGGAGTATAGAAGGGGGTTTGGACGTCATATAAGCGGTCATAGGGGGGCTATATATATATTCCGGACGGAATGTGGGTTGGCGTAGTTCTAGTTACCCAGCGGTGTCTAACAATAATTTGGAGGAAATTGTTAGCGCTATCACCAGTGGGATAACATAAACCAACTCGGGAACTGACCCAAGGGCACTTCTGTCTCCTCTCCCCTCTTTCTGGAAAGCCCTCTTCGCTCCTCTTTAAATGAATCAATGTAAGTAAAACTAACCGTATTTTTAAGCCATTACTAACCATCCTAGAAATTACCCTGTATGTTTGATATTACCCCCCTCCTCCCTCCTTCCCCAAATTTATAATTTTTACCTATAATTAAGATTGTAAACTAACTTCAAGCTTGTAAAAATATTAATCAAAATAAATATTTTTCTATTTAAAAAAAAAGAGAGGGTCTGGAGGCACTACGAGGCGTCTTGGAGACTAATAAAGTAGATCTGGTGGCTATATAAATGATCTGCAGGCCATTGAATGGTGACTGGAGACTATACAAGGAGTCATAGAGGCCATACTAGTTGGTCTGGAGACTATATGATACGAAACAGAGCACTTCGTAGTAGTACGTATACTTCAATTATGTATGCCATTTGCATGGCATACATAATTGAATTCTCCTCCACCATTACTCCATCATCCCTAACGCAATGAAAACAAGCATTCGGAAAGAAATGATACTGAGGTAAAAGGATTTTAAGATTTAGGTGTGTAGAATAATACTAACATTCGGGAAAATGGTTCGGGTAAAAAGCATTCAGGATTTTAAATTCGGCGAAAATTTTTTTAGGGAAATTATCTTTCGGGCAAATATACTTGGGAAAATATACAGCAACCAAATTTGTAACCACACAGCGATTAATGTTCAATACTCATACTCACATGTTGTGGAAAATTATCGACGTGAGAAGTCCACCTGTAGGTGATTTTTTTCTCCGGTACCGCGTGGTCTTCCTTCGACTTGAAACAATTCGAACACAAATCTTTCTTCCAAGCATTCTGTATGAAACGCTGGCAAATAATGGTTTCTGACATTTTCACCATATTGCCGTTTTCCTTACGACTTGGTTTTCCTTTACAAGCAAAAAATGAAAAAAAAAAAAATTTAATTAAATTAAACAACCGGAATAGAGTGATATGTGTACTCGGTACACATACATAGCTAAAAAAAAAAAAAAGTAATAAAGAAAAAAACCACTCAGAAATACACATCCTTTATTAGCACACAATACCTGCACTCGTCAACACGCCAGAGAGATTCCTCATCTTGAGAACTCGAGGTCGCGAGGCTATGCTACAATTAGAAACGAAGTGAGAAACGGAGGGAAACAAAGTCGAGCATTTTAATTTAGACATTTCCAATTCCCATGCCTAGTATAGGTACATGTTACGCGTATACCAAACAAGTTCGAAGGGTATTCAACTCTTTTAATTTACCTACCTACCTACCTACCTACCTACCTACCTCGGCGGCTGCTAATTATAATAATTTACGAATACACATCGACATATGGTGCACAACCTATGACATATGACGTGACTGACGAATGATTCGGTATGTAACGTGGCTTGGCATTTGGTAAATGGCAAATGGCAAATGGCAACAAGCTATTGCAGATAGCGATCGATTCGACATCGATATCGGACCGTTAGCAGATAAAACCATAATAACCATAAATCCATAATCGTTTTAACCATTAACGCGACTCGAAAAGATATTTTTCCGCTCGCGATACGAAATTTTAATCGATCTTTCCCGTTAGCTTAATACACTTCGAGTATTTGCCAATCTGTCTGCAGCTGCCATGCCGCATTGCCGATCGTTTCATTGACAAAACTTTTCCGCGTCGAGCAAATAAAAAGCTGTATGTCTCAACCTATGTTGTATACAGGTACAGAGTGGTCGGTGTGTGTGTGTGTGTGTGTGTGTGATAACCGTACTCTGCACATTACATACATACAATAAAAGCTTAACCTTGTCATCTGGTGCGTTGTTTTTTTTCACGGCGAACGGTCACCAGATGATGAGGTCTATTTAGCGGACCATTTAACTCGCAGAACAATCGACAACGGTATGTACAGTATGTAATAATAACATGAAACGCCCCATCATCCGAGTCGTCTTTGTCGTGTTTTCATGTTGTATAAGGTAGAGGAGAGGTACATGATCTGTGTGCGTCTGTGTAGGCCGCGCGGACTATGTCCATCAACTGAACATCGTATGCCGAACACAAGAGATAAATTGCTTATTGATGCCATTTGTCATTATTTGTCGTAATATTAATTCAGTTAATTCGACGATACCGATTTGAGTATTGTTATGATAGAGGTGAATTCGTGGATTAGAGACAATGGAAGAGTAGGTTTGATCGAATGTTAAATCGAATGTTAAATAACAGGTTACATTGGGCACCCCTCCCCCCCTCATGTACTATCCTTGAATTTTATCTTGCACTAAAATTTCACTACTGCAACGATCAAGTTGATTTTTTCAGGTATATGACAGGTGTAAAATTCTCCTAATCAATCGAGAGAATTATTTCGACTTTTCAGCTTTAAATTGGAGACCTGCAGGACTCCTCTCGAAGTTTTCGAAGCTTATTTCAACGTCATACTAAAGGTCGAAAAAATCTTAAAAAATTCCACAACACTCATCCCTATAGGTACCTTCACTTCCATACCAAATTTGAGAAAAAAATCGATCGGTCGAAAATTTGCGAAGAAAAAATATTAATGTAGAAATCCCACCAGAAGTGGATTTTTCACTCCACCCCCCCACCTCCCCCTCCACCGGGTAACGAGATAAAAAAATCGCGAATACGTTTAAAAATTATCTTTTAGCAGTGCCTAGATGAGGTTGTTGAAAAAATTGAATTCCGAGACCGAAGGGCAAATTCTTCTCCTTACTCTGAATTAGCGTTTTGGTGGTAATCTTAAGATTGGCCACGGATTTGATAAATATCAGCGAGGATGATCTGCGGTCAAAACTCACTCGTATCTAAATTTGGGAGAGAGGGTGCTGAAGGGCTAAAATCGAAAAAATTTTCAATCTGGGATGAAATTTTCAATCATCAAAATACTCGAGTTATTATGGAACCTACACTTCCACATTTTTCGATACACGCTCCTCTCTTTAAGTCAACGTTCACTGCATAGTTTTGTAGTAAAATCTGGCTTAATTTGAAAAAATCACGTGGATCTTGCTGCCCCCGCCCCCACCCCCATTCAGAGAGGGTAGTGAAAACCATACGAGAGGATAGAGTATCGTTAGAGCGATTAAGAGAGCCCTAGGGGGCTGTAGAAACGATAGCCTGCCCAATTTAGTTGCGGGGGTGAAAACCATACAATACGATAGAGTATCATTAGAGCACTTAAGAGCATATATTCCCGACGTTAGAACAGCCTCTTTCCTCCTCACTCCCTTTAAAAAAAAAAAACAAAACACCTGGAGGGAGCTGTGGAAACGATACGCTCCTAATTCAGGAAGGGGAGTAAAAACCATGCAACGAGATGGAACATCGTTAGAGCAGTTAAGAACAGGTACTCCGCTTCTTACAGCAGCCCCCCTTCCCACCGCTATTTAGAAAAGAGTCTCGCCAGGGTGTAGAATGATATTTGAAGTGTAAGAACAAATTTTTAAACACGCCTACAGCAACACGTTGAAATTATTGCCATAATCATAGAGAAATTTTTGATTTTTACATCTAAAAATGGATTTTTCAGTTTGATCAATCGGCTCAGTTTGGTGGCGGATTTAATATATTAGAGTGGGGATGACCTTGGGTCAAAATTCAATTAGGACCTATTTTGGGGGAGGGTATGCTGAGGGGCCAAAAACACAAAAAGTGTTTCTTATTGAATCAATCGATAGAGGATTTAAAGTTGTATAACATATTCAAAAATCCACTTCATAAGTCAATTAGAAGGGGAGATATGGGAATTTTCCTCCTTTTTGACCAACTAAAATGGATAAAAAAGTGAAGAAAATGTTTCAAAAACCATGAGAAACTGTCACAAAATAGGTGAAAACAGTACCAAAATATGAAGAATAAATCGTGAAAAATTATCGAAAATAATTAAAAATTTGGTAAAAATAGGCAAAAATTTTAAAAAAGTTGATAACAAATTAAGAAAAAATGTTGAAAAATGGTTGAAAATTGACTTCCAAGTACGAAAAAAAAATCGTTGAAAGTAATCGAAAATTGGCTCAAAATTTGACAAAAATTGATAAAAATTGACCAAAGATCAGAAATAAATTCCAAAAAATTAGATAAAGATTCGACAAAAATGGGTATAAGGCGTTAAAAATTAATTAAGAATTTAAAAAATTTTGAAAAATGACTAAAAATTCACCCAAAATATGAAAAAATTTGCTAAAAAAATCATCATAAATTAATTGTAAATTGAACTGAAAATACGAAAAAAATCGTCCAAATTCATCGAAAATTGAAGATAAATTAATGAAAATTGACCTGAAATATGAAAAAAAATCGTTAAAAATTAGGTTAAAATTTGATAAAAATGGGTGAAAAGTGCAGAAAATTGATCAAAAATCACGAAAAATAGTAGAAAATCTTAAAAAAAAATTAAACTAAAGTTATATATAAATGGGTAACAAGTACAGTAAATCATTAAAAATCATGAAAATATGTTAAAAAATTAGTAAAAATTAACCCAAATTGTCGAAAATTATCGAAAATTGGCTCAAAATTTGACAAAAATTGGTAAAAATTGACCAAAAATATGAATAAAGTCGTCGAAAATTAGGTATAGATTTTATGACAATGGGTAAAAAGTGCTGAAAAATGAAACCATGTAAAATCGTTGAAAAAAGAGCAAAAATTTAGCCAAAGTATGAAAAAAAATCGTTAATAATCATCGAAAATTAAGAGAAAATTTGAAAAAAAAAATGAGTTAACATTAAACAGTGCAGAAAATTAATCGAAAATCGAGAAAAATTGTTAAAAAATGAGGAAAAGTTCAGAAAATTTACCAAAAATTCCGAAAAAAAAATTGACAAATGAAATCGTTAAAAATCATAAGAATTGGGTAAAAAATTACCTAAATTGGTTAAAAAGTACAGAATATGATTGAAAACCCCCAAAAAATTGTAAAAAAAAACTGGATGAAAATAAATGGAAAATTATCAAAAAATCTATAAAAACCGATGAAAGTTTTGTTAAAATATTGATCAAAAATCACAAGAAAAAATGTCAAGAATAACTTGTACCCGGAAATAATCTGTATAATGTAAGTTTTTTGAACTGCTATACTATTTAAAAAATGTTTTTGTTATTGTTTCACAGCCACTCTGAACAATACTGACGCCTGCTTCATGTTCAGGATGTTCATTGTACATATCAGTGAACCAATATTTTTCCCAGGTGAAAAAAAATTTTCATATTTTTCTCGTAAGAAATGCACTTTTAAATATTGCAATTCATCTTTCGTCTTCAAACGTAGAAATTTATTCTTCCCAAAATGATGATTCCATATAAATTACACCTTTACACTTTCAAATCAACGAATTACCTCGTAACAAGCATTTATGTTGAATCATATCGTATTTATAGGGAACGCTTGTGGCGGTGAGACCCCCCCCCCCTCTTTTTGGTAGGCCTCTGCATTTCGATTTCGTTGGATATTTTAGTAAACTTAAATATATATACATCTTCATCGCGAGCGAAGCGAAGATGAAAATTTTACAAAATATTAGGAATAAAGGGTTGAAAAATGATGGTAAACATTGGAAAATGAAATCGGGCCACTGTGGGCACAAATCCAAAGAGACTCCAAGGTAAAACCGTCACCGATCCCAATATTCTATTGCTTCTCATTTTTCCCGGTTTGTTGAATCTGACACTGCAGACACAAGAAATTTGTTGGATATTACATTTCTCCTAAATCCAGAAGGTAGCTCAGCTGCTTCACAGTAGATACTATCTATAGGAGAGGAAGCTAGAGCTCCAATACATATACGTAATGCTGAATTTTGCACTGTATTAATAATTGACAAAGTTTTTTCGGAAGCTTTTTTAAAAGCTGGACAACCATATTCGAGTTTGCTACGGATCAAAGATCTATAA
>FIZR01019022.1:0-12199 GCA_900060175.1 Ferrisia virgata | reverse complement strand
TCTATTGTTTCTGGCATTTCCCAGATAACAACTCATTCAGTTGATTTTTGCTGGGCCCTAGTGTCTCAATGTGGGTAATGTCAACGCCATTCACATTCGTTCATATCCTTGTTATCTAGACTATCATGTATATAGTTTTGTGTCAAATTGCAAGTCGTCGTTGAGCGAATTGGTTTCACTGTTTGTTTATTTTGGAAAATCTCACTATGCCACCAGAAATGGATATCTTCAGGCCTTCTTAAATTTTTTTTCAGATTCCCGGACTGCAGCTTTGTCATTATGCTATTGCTGGGTCCTAATTTATCAATTTTAGTAATGAATTTTTTCTCCTTTCGCTACTGCTAGGTTAGAATGTATTCAGCTGGGAGATGGTATCATCAGGAACCCTAGCTTTCTCATGCAACAGGTGATAGGGTTTGGTCTAAAGTAATAATATTCCAAGGTTTAATCCATTCATACCACTCAGAATGTCAAAATGATTGAGAATGTTGTATTTTTTCTGGTATTTCCCCCATGACAACCCACTCAGTTGATTTTTGCTGGGCTCTTGTATCTCAGAGTATGAGTATTGACAATACCAGGATGGCTAGCTGTTTCATTGAATAGGCCACCAGATCCGGGGATCAGTAAGAATGTAAGAATTTTTTTTTACAACAAATCGTTCGTAGATTATTCTTATCAATTTCCCACTTCATTCTCAGGGGCTATGTATGCTACCTGAAAAACTGATTTACTTTGGTAGTCAACTTGATATCCATGTTAGCAGGTCTGGTTTATCTTGGGTACAAGGGGGTCAACAACCCAAGAAACTCTGTGATAAAGAAAAGGTGAAAAATGAAAAAAAGAATTGAAATATGGAGGAAAAGACCTGTATGTATAGGCCAAGCATATGGCAACGAGACCGTGGGCTAGTGGAGATGGGAGTCGACAAGCAGCAGCCAGGGTTGATGATGAATCTGTGTGTAGTGTACGCGACTTACAAGAGGATTACACGTACCTCTAGCTACCTACGCGCATACGTGAGAAGGATGAAATAAAATATTGAAAAGCGTAAACGGAGAGTGAACAAAAAAAAAAAAAAAAATGAAAAATAAAAAAAAATTATAATACGAGAAGAACGAAAATGAGACGGAAGCTGTGGAAAGGTAGGGGCAGATATATATATGTATATGGTGTGTATAGGACGAGGTATTATACATGAGCAGTGATGTACACGATTACGTACGATATGCGCATCCGTGATGACATAGTCGGCGATGAGGTTGTCTACATTGTACCTCTACATATAGCATATAGCTGCAGTATATGAGCATGCGGCGAGATAGCGAGGGTATACCGTGTAATGTGTGTATGAGATGTTAATACCAGACGGAATTTTCTACACGTCTTTGTAGGTAGTTTCAGCTTGGCGCAATTTACCCACGACACGACACGACACGACATCTCGAGCATCGTTTTCGCTCTATTCCAAACGATATAATATCTCGCGGCTAAATTACCACCGTGTACGAGTAAAAAACCTGTGCGGAGCTCTCTTCCTGCTCGCTGCTCGCTGCCTCCTTCTGTTAAACCGCATCCTATCATTATCGCACGACGATGCGAGCGACGCGACCCGGCGCGACGTTCCGCTAAATCTACGTTTTATGACGACCGACTACGAGATGATGGTGTGGGTGGATTCTAGCTTCGTTGTACGAACTGTGTGCGCTTTTGTAGGCTTACTACCAAATCTCCGGCTGTGCTATTATTTTCAAATTTTCAACCCCATTCTATTGTCGTTAACCCTTCTCTATGTAACGGTGTGGTTTTTTTTCGTGTGTGTGTGTGTGTGTTTACGCAAAACGTGTACGTGGAAATAATGAGGTTGGTGATGATGATGATGATGATGATGATGATTAGGTAAATGATTTAGCCGAACTGAGAGCAGAGTGCGAAGAAGGAAGTACCAAAAGCGTACTAGCTTCGAATAGTTTTTTGTGAAAAGCCAACTTTCCAAGTTATATGAGATTTTAGGAAATGAGCAAGTTAAAAAGGTGTTCGTTTGATTCCAAGATACAGAGAAAAAGAGAGAGGCAGACATTTCCAGCTATATTTGACGATGTGAAGATATGGCAAAAGATGGCGGCTGTTGTCGGTTTTGTAGTTTTTTCTTATCGCTTGACGTTAAGTTTGAATAAATATAAATAAGAATTCGTCGATTTTTAGCCTGGTTTCTCTATGTTGCATTGTTCAATAAAACTGCATTAAGTGGGTGCAAACAAGAAGGAAGTAGGCACCCGAATACCTTTGTATAACCCAGGAAAATTATTAGGACTATTTTTGAGCATGTCGGGTATTAATTTTTTGTTTTATTTTTTTTTTTTACTGAAGACTAAATTTATTTACTTACTTAACTCGATACGGATCAAAATCATTGGAATTCAGTTACAAGGCTTAGACTGGGGCGAGAGATCAGATTATATATGTAATATGAGAATATGGGGATAACCTCGAGTCAAAATTCAGTCACGTGTAAAAGCTACCCTAAGCTTCGGTCCCAAAATTGAAATTTTTCCAGGTACTTTTCTTAACCCACTGGAAAGATATATTAATTTTTTTTTCTCCTTCTTGGTATGAAAATGAACGTACTTGGGCGGAATGCTGTGGAATTTTTTCAATTTTTTCCGATTGTAAACACGACTATTAAACGAACTTTGAAAAGTAGGGGGGGGCTGTAAGCTCTTTTTTTTTAAGATGGCAGTTTGAAAAATTTTCCACGTGTTATTAGAAGCAAGGTACACTTTGTAGTATTTTTTCAAATTTTTTTTGGATGGTGGTCTTTCTCGCAACTCACTAATAGCATTTCCCCCCTCCCCTTTCGTTTAACATCAGTTCTGAACCGAATGAGATGGTTCTTGAACGCTACAGAAGGGCCCACAGCCCCGAAAAATTGAAAAAAAAAAACTGGAAAATGTACGATACTTCTAATAAAAGGAGAACATTTTTTCGTGTCGATAGCTCTAGAAGGGAAGCTCTAACATAAGCCTCCCTAAGTCTTCAAATGCTGTGTAAAGGTCACTTCTAGGATTCGAAAAATGTGAAAAAATTTCACCATGCTCCCTGCAAGTACCTTCACTTATAATCAAGTTTTAAAAAAATCTGTCTAAAACTAGCGGAGAAATTGAAAATTATCGTAAAAACCTCCTCACGAAGTAAATTTTTCAACGACCCCCCCCCTCCGCCGCTTCCTGTGAGATTGAAAATCGCAAATATGCCTAAAAATCATATTTTGCCAGTGCCTAAAGAATTCTTCGAAAATTTCAAATCTTAGACCCAAAGCTTAATCGCTATATGCTAGTTTACTATAACCTTTGAAGGAGGGGGGGGGGGCATAAAAATCTATAAAATCGTTCGCTTTTAAACCAATCGATAAAGTATCGAAATTTGTATAACATAATCAAAAACTCATTATATAATAAATTATGAAAATCTTCTTTTTTTTACGACATAATTTCACAATTCGGTGTTTTAAAATTATTTCGCACGTTGGCAACACTGTTCTGCAAAACTATCCAAAAAAATTTCGACATAAATCCACTTCTGTAAGCTTGAAAAAATTTTTTGAGCGAGTATTTGTGATAGTAGGTTTTTTTAATGCATTTTTTTGAAAAATAAAATCTCGATTTTTACGATCTGCAACTGTTTTTAGACATTGAACCGAAAATGCGAATCTCGAATCGCATCTTTTTAGCTCTGTGATCGAGGTCGAAAAACTACGGTTTTTTCGTAAATAGTTATACCTTTGAGGTCCCATAACTCCACTTCCCCCCTCCCCCTTCCCTCCCCCTTGAGCTGGAAGCACAAAGTTTTGTACGATAGGTTTTCAAATCAGAGTCAACCTTCTGCGTGAGTCAACCCCCCCCCCCCCCCCCCCGTGAATCCTTTCACAGTTCCAAAACAGCAGTTTTTCGAGCGAATGGAGCTAATACGTTGTAAGGCAGTGAAATTGTGGAAAATGTAGTAAAGGAGTGGTTTCTGAAAATTTGGTGCAAAGATTGTGAAGAAGTGCCCACTATCACGGATCAAGCGATCCGATGTTTTGGTTGGAAAATTTCAGCTCGTTAATGGAATTTTCCAGTCTTAGCTTTGTTGGGTATCGTGTAGATGGGTGTTAATGCCTGTGTAAATAGTGAAAGAGAATCGCTAGACGTTGCTGTAGAAGAAAGTGCAAATACACAGACGCTAATGTGTGGTCATCTTCTGTACAATATTTACTATATGGCCTTTGCTTATGCGCGTGGGTGTTGGGATACCTACATTTGCCTACGTACACTGAAAGGATACATTGTACACTTGCTCGTCTAAGCTGCTGGATATCGAACCATAAAACCAAATCAGTTTGTTGGTGCGTACAAGGTGGTTGTGGTCGAATTATATTACGGCCGGATTACGATGGCGCTACGTTAGTGCTAATAATGCGAAGCTCGGAAGAAGCAAGCAGAGAGAGAAAGGAGGGGAGAGAGAGAGAGCGATGTAATGTTGTACGTTCGCTTTTACGAGGTACTATATTACTATAGAACGAAGGTTTCGGGGTGCTGCTTCTAATACAATTAATAACTCGGTTTCGCCATTTTTTTCGCCCTCCTTCATTGCAGTACCGAAAATTCGTAGAGTCTCTAGCGAAGGGTCCGACCGACTCGAGAATGTATCGAAAGAAACTAACGACGAATGGACGGGGGCGGGGGCGGTGGCAGTACAAGGGATATAGCGAACGAGCGAAACTCGCTCAGCAAACTTTTTCTAATTAAAAAGAGCGCTCAGAGAGGAGAGAAAAAAAAAATAGAGGATATCTTTGTCGACTGCTCTTCGTCTGGTTGCTGTCGTTACAACGAACGCGAAAAATTGCGCTGCTGAATAGTCTGTAGTCTACTCGTCGTAGCGAAGCCGAGAAGAGAAAAAAGAAGAGCAGGCAGGAGAGCAACGAAAAAAGAAAAAAAAAAGAAAAAGAAAAGAAAAAGGAAAAAACTGTAAACACCTTCAACTGTTTTCCTAATGAGTTGGAAATTATTCCGTTTTTCGGAAGGCAGAGAGACGGCCGGGCTGGCGGCGTTGGAGGCGAAAAGTTTAAAACTGAAGCTTAAAATTAACAATTCCACCGGCTTCCCGACCGATACCAGCCGAGTTCATTTCACTGGAAAAACTCTCATTAATTATTCTGTCACAACTCTCCTTTTCCTTTTCGCTCTCCCTTTTCACGCGCCACGCCGCACCGCCGAGTTTTGTAAGAAAAGCCCCTGAACATTAATTAGACGGCTGCAAATTCGCACCCTTTTTTCTTCTCGACGCCGCCACCGCCACCGTCACCGTTACCGTCGGCTTTGCCCCTTCTTCGTTCGTTCTTTCCTTTTCTGCGCTGCTGGTTTCAGGCGTTTTTGCTCTCTGTTGCTTGCTATATACGTACAAGAAGAAGAAGAAGAAGAAGAAGAAGTTGTAATGCAAAAGGCAGACGAAGAAGCGCGCTCAGGGTTCTCGTTTAATTTATCTTTTCTCTACCTAAACACGATATTCTCCTTCTATAGGCTTTAATGTTTTTTCAATAAGAAGCTCCATCCCATCCCATCCCATCCCATCGTATTCTACCTCGACGTATATTTCGCGTATACTTATCGTTGGTATATCCAACCAACCCTCCTCTCCCCCCTCCCCTCCCCCAATACCGTACCATTTTATTCCTTTCACCATTTCACCTCTCTGTTTCTTTCTATTTCTCTCCATTTATACCAAGTTTCTGTATCGTCTCGTCTTTTCTTTTATTATGCTGTCTCTGTTTTTCTCCCTCCCTCCCTCCCTTCGTCCCTGTTTCTCTATAAAGCTCGATTTCGTGGAACGTAGGCAAGATTAACCCCGGGCCGACGACGAAGTACGTGAACTCTTACACTCGAGCAGCAGGAGTTCCCAAGACGAGACCGGAATATTTATGACTTTTTTCGCTGCCGTTTTTATATGTAGTTTTCTTCGTCCTTATTATTGCCATCTTCTCCAGTCTAGCTTAGGATACCTGCTTGATCCGATGTGGTACCTCTACCTGTATGTGTTTTCTCACCCAATACCATGGAAAAGGGTATAAAACTTGGCGTTTGTTCTCTACTCGCCCCTCCTCACCCCTATGCCCGTCCTTTTATACCTCGTTCAATCGAACTACCATATATATGGATACATGTATCAAGTTTGAAGTTGATTTTTTTTTTTTTAAATCGTTAAAAATCATCGAAAATTGGGTGAAAAAAAAAATGAAAAAGAATCTAAATCATGGAACAAACCAACGATAATCGTCGAAAATTTTGTAAAAAATTGATAAAAACGTGTACAAATTGGTGAAAATTGGCCTCATTCGTAAAGAAAATCGTCGAAAATCATTGAAAATTTTGTAAAAATAGATAAAAACCGCGAAAAATTGATAAAAATTGACCTAAAATATGTAGTATGCAGATCTGCTACCAAAAAGTGCTGTAGAATTCGATTTTAATGTTGGGTGGTGGGAGGGGGGGGCAAAAAATTTCTGATAAAAATATATAAGTACTAGTTTCGCATTACCAAAAAATTATGAAAAAAAATTTTTCACCTCGCTCTCAAGATGCTACAAAATAATTTTTTTCCACCGAGCACCCGCGCAATAGAAATTTACAGCGCCTCTAAACGCAATTTATGGGTATGTTTGGGGAATTTTTTTCTTTTTACGGCTATAGCTTCTAAAATATGATAAAAGGACATTTTGTTCCATCGTATTCTATTGCACCCAATCCTTGTATACGTCCAAAACCGTGAAAAGTCGATCGAGTTTCACCCGCCCAATTCGCGATAATTAAATTTCAAAGTTGAGTAATTATCGGTATTACTCGAATTTCAACTTGACGTTTTTTGTTCCAAACTTAGTCGTGCGACCTATTAAAATAGGTTAAAATTTCACGCTGAATTTGAAAATATGGATGGATTTTTCTCTCCCCCCTCCCCCCTCCCCCCTCTGTACCTTCCACAAACCTCGCTCAAAATTGATTTTTGTTTGAACTTGCATCTCGATGAGTGATGAGTAATTTTTTTGTCCTGCCAAAAAAAAAAAACCGGTGGATGAACATTTTTTGGTACTTGTTGATCTGCGTGCTGATGAAAAAAAAATCGTTGGAGATTGTCGAAAATTGGGTAAAAAGTGAGAAAAATCCATTACAAATTGAGGAAAAAAATGGGTAAAAATTGATCTGCCTTAAAAAAAAAAAAAAACCATTGAGAATCGTAGAAAATTTTGAAAAAATGTCTATAAAAATTCGTTAAGAGAGCAAAAAATTGATCAAAGATGGCGAAAAAATGTCGAAAAATGGGTGAAAATTGACCTAAAATATGAAAATAAATGGTTGAAAATAATCGAAAAACTGACTAAATAATTAGTTGAAAATGGGTCAAAGGGTTGCAGTAGGTTGATTTTTGGATATAATGTCGAATTTTCGATTCTCCATCGATGGATTTCCTTACCAAACAGTTTGCAGTTTTACTCGCCGTCGCACGTCGTACCCCCTCTCTTACTCTTTCAATCTCCCATCGTATTAATGGTAAAGATGTGGATAGTGAACTCTCTCGACTCACTCGTTAGGATCATTTGACAGCAAAGTTCCAACAGGCCATTTCCATTAATTATCTGTACTTAGATTACTGAATATTGATTTTATTTTAAAATGCATCTCGATTTCTAATTTGAATTTGTTTTGTTTTGTTTTGTTTTGTTTTCATGGGCCGCTTTTATTGCGAATTAACAAAACAGGTTTAAATTCCACAGAAGAAAGACATGTGAGTATTTCAATTGCATTCGTGCAATGTAATAATTCTAAATTATATATATGTATGTAGTTATCTTCGAGTAAAGCCTATCAACCTCTGATGGTGGGGGCCTGTTTCGAGCTCAGTCGAGCCGAGCTGAGCCGAAGTTCATATTATGCGTATAAACTAATTGTTATGTAAACGCGTATGTCAAAAAAAAAGGGTGCTTTCGGAGGGTACGGTGCGGTATATTATAGCCGGTCACGTCGTGTCTTGTTCGTAGGTACCTAGCTAGCTACGTATCGTAGAAATGGTGAATAGCGACGCGAAGAGATGTGGAGAGCGACCGTGATACGACACGATGTGCTGGGGTGGTTCGGTGTGGCGGAAATTACCTCGATCGAAATAGGTACCCCGAGCTACTAGTACGTTGAGAAGGGGAGACGACGACGCGATGCGATTTTTAAACTGATTAAGGGCGATTATAGGGAGCGAAGGGTGCGCGGCGTAGGCCTCTCGCCGCGTGTTTAATGATAATATATATACATATATAGGTATATATGTATATATATATGAGGCTTAGGGGTGTGAACTGTGAACTCGCTATTTTATGGTACATCTGTTTTCTCCCTTCTTTCTGTAGGACGTAGGACGTGGGACGTACACGAGTTACGACCGACACGACGAACGACGTACGTATTTATATGGCCGACGGTAAAAAGGGGGAAGCTACATTCGCCACCTCCCCGCAGCCGCAGCCATTCTCGCCGCGTAATAAGAAAATAAGATTTCGAGTTTACGTTTAAGCGGCGAAAGTCTGCCGAATTAATTTTATTATACGGCGAGCGCTGAAATAAACAATAATTGCGCCCGAACTTGCGGTTTAGCCTTTTATTACGACGAGAACGACTCCGTGTAGGGTGGATTTTCCGGGCCGCCTTTTCCCCCGTTTTAGAAAATAAGACGACAGGGCAACGGCGGCGTGATGGGTCGCATCATTGACGGTTGATTCGAATCGTCTCTTTATCGAATTTATAGACCAGGCCGAGGGTGAATGATGGTTAGTCCTTTGCTCGGCAGTGAACGATTGTTTGTTCGTTTGTTTTGCACCGCCGAGGAGGCGAAAAAAGAAGCCATTGTACGAGACACAGATGGGGCATCCTTTCTATGTATATCTGTCGACGTGCTCGAAATATATGTTATATTCGTCTTATACGACGCGCCACTAAATTATCTCATACCAACGATATGTGGTCAAGTTGAGGGGAATATGAGAGGGGGGGGGGCTAAAATTTTCACCAGTGACTTTTCAGACTTCACCAACCAACCAACTTGTGCACCGGATGGTTTGAAAATGCCACCTCAGAGTCGATTTACCATTCTTAGCTGGTTATGGCTGCGTGGAAAATAACAGTTTTTCCAACTTTGGACTCCAAAAATCGGGGATTTATTAAAAATGTCGATATTCTGAGTATAACATTCGTAATCAGTATGAAAATTTCAATTCTTACAATTTTACAAAAAAGTTACGGGAAGGGGCTTCACAAAAAGCATTTAAAAAAGGAGATTTTTGGATTTGGATTTTGGATATATACGAGTACAATGAGCTAAAAAAAAACACCTCCCTAACCGTTATGTCGGGGTTTAACTCTTTTTTCATATATTTCTATTGAACTAACCCTTGTCACTGTCATTATCACCGCACTTTGCAATATCTTCCATTGGGTGGGCAGAATTTTGGCTTTTTTTGGAGATCTACAAACGGCGGGATCGCAATAATTGCGAAATGACTTTAAAATTACGAGTACAAATTTCAGCTTTCTAACTCAATTTTTAGCCAGTTTCCCTCAGTCATATTGTCAGGGAAGAACCAATCTGTTACGGTCTTTCGACCTACGGCCGAAGGTGGATCGGGGGGGGGGAGGGAGGAATAACAACAAACTCAGTTTTCGGGTCCTAGAAGACCATTAAGACGATTTATAGCCATGTCAGATATTTATTTTTATTTTTTTTATTCCTCCCCTCCTCCTCCACGCACATTAAAATTATTTACTCCGCTCGATACCGACACAAAATCGCTTCAATTCGGCCAATCGGCTCACTTTGGCGGCGAATTGGATGTATATGAGTGGGGATGAACTTAGGTCAAAATTCAGGTGTGCCCCAATTCGGTAGGGGGGGGAGTACTGAGGGATGAAAAACACAAACATCACCCTTTTTTGAAGCCGATTAGTAGAGAATCAAAAGTTGTATAATATCCTAAAATCAACCTCCTAAGCCAATTAGGAGGGGAGATGTGGGGGTTTTTCCCCTTTTTAAAATTGAAAAAGGGCTGTTTCCCCCATCTCCCCACGAAAGCAAGCTAGGAAGTTGAAATTTGGTGTATACATTTAGTTGGGCCCTTTAGTTATGCCTTTAGAGGGTTCTGACTTTTTAGCTCCATTGCAGCCCCTCGCACCTCCAAAAAAGTGGTTTTTTGATCGCTTTTTCTCATTTTTGGAGTTTTTTGAGTTTATTCCTCACATAACTCGTTTCCAAATTGGGGCAAAAAGTTGAAATTAAGTATGTCCCGTGTCTGTAGGGACTCTTGATGTGCCTTTTGGGGGTTTCGAGACTTTGTAGCCCCATTGAATCCTATCCTGACTCGGCTCGATACCGACCACAGTCGATCAAATTTGAGAAATATGTTTCGATTGGTGGCGGATTAGGCATATGAGTGGGGAGAAAGAACCTTGGGTTTAAATTTCCTTTTCGAGCGAATCGCTAGAGCATCCAAAGTTGTATACCGTACCCAAAAAACCAGTCTCTCGGGTCAATTAAGGTGTGAGATATGGGGTGGTTTTCCCAATTTAGCCTTGAAAAAGGGCTGTTCTTCCTTTTACTCCCATTTCAAAGCGAGCTAGAAAGTTGAAATTTTGATATGTAGATTTAGTAGGGGCCATTCGTGTGCCTTTTGAGGTTTTCGACTTTTCAGAGTTATTGCCTTCCTTACTCCTCTTCCCATCTCCCCCCCACCCCTTCCAGCTCAGAAACATATTTTTAGTTAGCATAACTTCCCTCCAAATTGAGCTAGGATGTTGAAATTTGGTATGTAGACTTAGTACGGGCTATAGCTGTGCTTTGGGGGGGGGGGGTTTCGACTTTTCAGCTTCATTGCACCCCCTTACAAGCCTTTTTGGTAGATTTTTCGAATTTTTTCAATATGTTTCTCGTATATCTGCTTTTGACCTTTCATAACTCTTCGTGGTTGTGTTGATTTAGTATAGATTCCAGACGTACCTCGAGGAGATTTTAACTTTTCAGCCTTATTGCATCTCTTTACAGAACGAATGAGTAGTCAAATATTTGAGCGAAAAATACGATCGAATTAATTGCTACTACGAATTCGTACACCACTCCATATTTGGGTAATTTTCAAATACTAAGATTCTGAATGCCAGCACTACCTTCAGTGGTATACATGTAATGTGTACATGAACTTCGGATATTCGATACGATGCTGTATCATTTCTACTATTTTACCTGTTAAGAAGGTTACTCGGGACTGAATTAGTGAATTTATTATAGTCCTGGAACACAAATACGATGGCAGGATTATATCATTTACATTCCTATTACTTGCAAATCATTTAAAATTAATACGTGGATACCCTCTTTTGAAGGGGGGGGGGAAGTTATTTCATTAAAGAATAGATACCGAAAAAGGCGCGGTTTTTTTTTTTTAGGTACTTTATTGGTACTTTGATAACATCGCTGACTGTGTCGTATACATAATTTTACCCTTGTTTTTTTCTCCCCTTTTTCTTTTAGAACGCCAACTCGATAAGAATATCTTAAGGGTTGGAGCTGAAGAGCGAACCAAACGACTAGTAAAATTAAAATGCTTGTAAACTTAGTAGGCAACGAGATTGTGTATTTTTGAAGGAAGGGTCGAAAGTTACCGTTTGTACGTACAATGTATGTAAAAAAAAGGACGTATTTTTTTTTTTTTTTTGCTGTAACGAAAGTGTTTTTTCATATTGGGTTATCTATGGAAAGAGTGAAGGGTTGCGAGATGCGTTTATTAATTCAAACATCAGCGCGTTTACGACGCACAGTGGTCCAGGAAACCCCTCAAAACGCGCGAAATTCATTATTGAAAGAAAAAGCCACGATATTTAGTGAAATGTAATCAAACTTCGGTTTTCGAGGTCGTAGATTACGAATCTGGCAAAAAAAAATTGGGTCCAAGGTAGAGGGGTGGGGGGTGCTGAAATTGAAATTAACGAAAACTGTCGTGTAGTATATCGAAATCTAGGGTTTCGAGGTCGTAGATTACGAATCTGGCAAAACAAAAAATTGGGTCCAAGGTAGAGGGGTGGGGGGTGCTGAAATTGAAATTAACGAAAACTGTCGTGTAGTATATCGAAATCTA